>VXCM01002697.1:0-17618 GCA_014773175.1 Lucifuga dentata
ACATGCCTGAGTTACACACAACGTGCCACACACAACATGCCTCAGTCACACACAACATGTCACAGTAACACAAAACATGCTTCAGTTACACACAACATGCCTCAATCACAACACACCTGAGTTACACACAACACATCATGGTTACACACAACACACCACAGCTACACATAACATGCCACAGTTACAGAAAACATGCCTCAGTTACACAAAACATGCCTCAGTTACACACAACATGCCTCAGCTCCACACAAGACACCTCAATTACACACAACACACCATGAGTACGCTAAACATGCCACACACAACATGCCTCAGTTACACACCACAGCTACACACAACATGCCATGGTTACACAAAACATGCCACATCTGCACACAACATGCTGCAATTACACACAACATGCCACACACAACGCACCTCAATTACACACAATACACCACAGCTACACACAACATGCCTCAGTTACACAGAAGTTACACAAAACACACAAAAGCTACACACAACATACCACACAACATGCCACAGTTACACACAACATGCCACAGTTACACACGACATGCCACAGTCACACAAAACACACCTCAGTTACACACGACACACCACTCACACCAACAAGCTACAGTCACACACAACATGCTACAGTTACACACAACATGCCAGTCACACACAACACACTAGTCACACACAACATGCTACAGTCACACACAACACGCCAGTCACACACAACACACCAGTCACAAACATACAACACACTACGGTCACACACAACACAATACACAACACGCTACAGTCACATACCACATGCTACAGTCACACACAACATGCTACAGTCACACAGGAAAGAAATGTTTTGACGTCAGACAAGAAGACATGACTGATATGAAGTAGCAGCAACACATGATCACATGACGACTTCATGATGTTTTGTATCATGACGTCAGTAAATGAAGGAATTTTTCACTTTGTTGTTTCTGAGCTCTGACAGCGTCATGTACAGTATTACAGCTTCATGTATGATTACAGCTCCATGTCTGATTATAACTTCATGTCTGACCATAGCTTCATGCATGATTATAGCATCATGTATGATTACAGCTTCATGTCTGATTAAAGCTTCATGTGTGATTACAGCTTCATGTATGATTACAGCTCCATGTCTGATTATAACTTCATGTCTGACTATAGCTTCATGTATGATTACAGCTCCATGTCTGATTATAACTTCATGTCTGACTATAGCTTCATGTCTGATTACAGCTTCATGTCTGATTATAGTTTCATGTATGATTACAGCTTCATGTATGATTACAGCTTCATGTATGATTATAGCTTTATGTATGATTATAGCATCATGTCTGAGTACAGGTTCATGTATGATTATAGCTTCATGTATGATTATAGCATCATGTCTGATTACAGCTTCATGTATGATTATAGCATCATGTATGATTACAGCTTCATGTCTGATTACAGCTTCATGTCTGATTACAGGTTCATGTATGATTATAGCATCATGTATGATTACAGCTTCATGTCTGATTACAGCTTCATGTCTGATTACAGGTTCATGTATGATTATAGCATCATGTATGATTATAGCATCATGTCTGATTACAGGTTCATGTATGATTATAGCATCATGTCTGATTACAGGTTCATGTATGATTATAGCATCATGTCTGATTACAGGTTCATGTATGATTATAGCTTCATGTCTGAGTACAGGTTCATGTATGATTATAGCTTCATGTATGATTATAGCATCATGTATGATTACAGCTTCATGTCTGATTACAGCTTCATGTCTGATTACAGGTTCATGTATGATTATAGCATCATGTCTGATTACAGGTTCATGTATGATTATAGCTTCATGTATGATTATAGCTGCTCATTAATAATTATACTTTTTCAGAAACAAAGTGAAAGCAGCAGTTTGTCATCCAAACTGCTGCTGACAGTAAACAGTAAACAGGCTGCTAACAGCAGAAAATGTCCTGTCAGAATATTTACAACAATGATGAAATACCATCATTGCATTTATCATGTGCAAGCAAAACTATTGCAAGTCAAACTGCAGGAAACGAGGAGAGACGATTTCCTGAAGGATGAAAACTGTGGAGAGGAACGTCTCAGGAAGCTTCCAGAAAGAAACAGAAGCAAAGTGGCGTCCAGTCGGCGCTTTTTACTTTTTATTCCGCCGGAACGTTCCGCTGCTGTTCAGCTCAGCCGCAACACCACGATTCAGCTGCTGTAATGTGGATAAATTAACAACAGACAGCCTGAGAGGTGTGTGTGTGTGTGTGTGTGTGTGTGGGGTGTTAGGCGCTGCTGTTTGAACATCATAAGCTGGCAGGTTCCTCTATTGCAGCTGCTAATGGGAAAATCAAAGGCCCGCGTGGCGTCTGAAGCCAGAGGGTGGAGGCTGCTAAGTGAACGCCGCGCTCCAGATTTCACACCACCTCTCTCTCTCTCTCCCTCCGCCTCATCAAAGCGGAGCGCCGCCGCTCTTATCCATCACCTGAGCACTAATTGGCCCTTTNCCCTCCGCCTCATCAAAGCGGAGCGCCGCCGCTCTTATCCATCACCTGAGCACTAATTGGCCCTTTAATTCCATATCAGATCTTTGCTCGCTTCAGCAGCTGTGAAGCAGCTGAGTGGCCGAGCGACATCATCATATCAAAGCGCCTGTCCAGGTACAACACACACCAAACTAAAGCCAGTGCCATCGCTTCAGCAGCTGTGTGTGTGTGTGTGTGTGTGTGTGTGTGTNGGGTGTTCTTGTCACATCAGCCCAGACAGGCTGATGTTTTCACAGGAAAAACACTCAAATCACAGCACCTACAGCCAGAGATGTAAGTGAACAACCTGACATGTTCAAAATTCAACATGTTCGAGGTTCTAAAACAGAAATGAGCAACAGCCAATCACAGCCTGAGAGGAGGTGAAACTGCAAAACATCCCCAAATTCAAACTTTAAGCATTTTTTTTTTTTTTTTTTTTTNAAAAAAAAAAAAAAAAGGTATGTGATGTGTTTTAACTTTGTAAATGCAGGCTCAGGTTTTGCGAGAAATGATTTCGGACGACAGCATTCTCCTGCCTGCTGAGGGTTCTCCTGATTTGTGCACCTTGTCTTTTTTCAACATCATCAAGATGCAACATTTAGCAATTTGGGGCTTTCTGAAGTCTGAGCTTGGCATAAGTTTCATGTCTTTGGACTCACAGACATGAGGAGAACATGCAAGCTCCATGAGGAAAAGACCCAGTGTTACATCCCCCTATAGGTGGCTGTATTATTTTGTGGTTGCTGTTACTGAGGCTGCAGGTCCTCCCACTCTTCCCTCCATTGGCTGTACCTGGAGGACCTATCAACCAACCACTGATCAGATGGGAGTATTTAAGGACTGAGAACCTGCATTTCAGGGCCTCTGGCCATTTGCTGCTGCCTTGCTTTTGCTGTTGCCACCTGTGTTCTGAGCTATTTGATTTTGTAGTTTAAACATAGCTCTCGTATTGTGTTCTGAGCTATTCNTGTGTTCTGAGCTATTTGATTTTGTAGTTTAAACATAGCTCTCGTATTGTGTTCTGAGCTATTCGTCCTGTATCATAGCTCTCGTGATTGTTTTCTGAGCTATTCGTTCATTGTAAATATAGCTCTCGTGTTTGTATTGTCTGCAAAATTATCTTATTAGTTGAATTCTAAATGTTGTGTTTTGAATTTCCATTGTGTAACCCTTTTACTTTTGTTGGTTCTGTCAAGATACATGGTAGGGGAGAGCTGCCACTTTGTTTTGTTCCTGTTTTCTCTTGTTTTTTCACAGATAGGCAGTTAGTTTTAGTATTGTAATTCTTAATTTTGATAGTCTAGTAAGCTGGTCCTTTTGTTTGTAGTTAGGGCTAGTTGGTATTTTGGCTTTGGTTCTCCCTGAAGTTTGATTTAAGCTGTTAATTCTGGCAATAAATCTGGTAATTCATTGAAAAGACTCCACACTTTTTTTTTATTTTTTTTTTTATCCTGTTTTATGTTACTCCCTGTTCTCCCCTAGACCAATTTGGGGACGTAACATAATTGGGGGCTCGTCCGGGATACTAATTAGCATAATAAATTGACAATTTTCTGGTTCTGGGAGTTTGTTAGGTGGAGTCTTGTTTGATGTAAAGGTCTATTGTAACATGTGTAAACATGGCAACGGGGACGTAACACCCAGCATCAGAATGAGAGAGTGGGCAGTTTAACCACAGAGCCACTGTGGAATTAGAAGAGAGGAAATGAGAGAGTCAGGATGAGCAGCAGCATCTCAGGAACATTCTGTTAATATCTGCTGTAAGAACACTTAGTGTCAGATAGTTTGGGTGTTTTACTTCAGTTTTATATTATCTACGATTTTTTTTTTTTTTTTTTTTTNTTTTTTTTTTTTTTTTTTTGTCATCCGGCTTATATGTTTTCTCGGACATGCCTGTTGGAGAGTCTGAAAGTGGTGGAACCCTCCTCCCCCACCTCCACTGCTTGGGTTTTGGGAGGAGCTTTACGTCCAACAAAATTTATATCTTTTCGACTCCCCCCATGAGGTGTGAAAGTGGGGAGTTTTTCCACTTCCTCTCTCCTGCTATCTTTTTTTCTTTTTGTCACTGAGTCCGTGCTCCGTGGAGAGAAGTGAAAGTGAAACTGTGACCGTTCTCGCCATTTATCGAGTGGAGATCACAAACACACATGGATGGTAATCACCCCACCCCTCCTCTTAAGTAAACGTGTGTGTTGTTTTCCCTGTTTATATGATTAATTGTATTGAGATTACACACGCAAGCACGTACACACACACGTGCACTACCCTTCCCTTCTCTATGATGGCAGCTTTTAGCCCCATCTCCCACTGTGGGCATTCTGAAACCTCCCACTGAGGTGGGATGATGTGTTAGAATGAACATATCAGGACATAAAGGACAAGGAAACAAACCACCACTAAGACATCCCCCCTCCACCCCCACCCACACACACACACACATACAGCAAGACTACCTCTACCAGAATGAGGGAAATTTATTCCCCCACTCAAGAAAAGGCTCATCCAAATAGACCTCCAAGTTTTAAAAGAATATTCTGAAGCTCAACACAAACTGACTGCCTCTGGTAATTAATATCCAAATAAAACTTAAAGGACCATACAAGCCATTTTGCATGTTTGAGCCTAATATAATCAATTTTCATACACATAACATTACTGACAATCATTTCCAAAAGCATACTACTGGAACGGTGAATTAAAAATGTTTTTCCTACCTTCCAGACCTCCATTGGTTTCAGTTCATTCTGCTATTAAAATCAACTTGTTGATACTTGAAACGTTCTTGGGATAGGTAATCCATCATCACCAACAAGACGTGTATTCAGGTTTTTTTTAAAAGTTATGTAATTTTAGTGTTTAAGCTCAATAAAAAGCGTGGAGTGAATGTATGCCTCCACCGGGGAATATAGTCCCAAAAGAAGACCTGCGTTTATGGAAAAATTTAAAGGACCGTGACTTCATAAGGCTGTGTAACTATTAGCAGGAGAAACATGGATTTTTAAGGTGGGTGTATCACTTGAATATTTGATTTTGAAAGATTAAGAGATTTTGCAAAATATCAGGAAAGCTGAAATACGGTTTTATCCTTTGGGAAATGATTGTCAGTAACGTAACATGTATGAAAACTGAATATATTAGGCTCAAACATACAAAATGTGTGGCATGGTCCTTTAAAGGAGCAGGTTTTGCATGTTTGAGCCCAGTGAAACACACACACATGACATCACTGCAAACCATTTTCCAAAACATATTACTGTAGCGGTAAATGTTTGAATTGTTTTTTCTGCCTTCCAAACAGCTATCAGTTTTATTTCATTCCAGTTTGCTATAAAAATCAACTTGTAGAGACTTGAAATGTCCTTGAGATCAGTAATCAATCACAGCGAGTGAATTGGTATTATTTATTCATTTATTTATTTATTTATTTATTATTGCAAAGTTACTTAATTTAACAGATCCAACATACAGAGAAGAAAATGCCAGGAAATATAGTCCCAGGAGAAGATGGATTTTACATTGAAATTAAAATAACCACGTCAAAACAGTGAACTTTAAGGTGTGTGTATCACTGAAAACTTAACTTTGAAAGATTAGGGGGTTTGGAAAAACAACAGTAAAACTAAAATATGGTTTTATGTTTTGAAAATGACTGGCAGTAACATAAGATGTATGTGGGCAGTATTTACTGGGCTTAAGCATGCAAAATCACCAGTATGGTCCTTTAACGGTAGTTGCTGAGATATCTGCGCGCTGTTGGAGAGGGCAGCAGGGTGTCATGGCTGCTGCTGTGTATCTTATCTTGTGAACATGTCACTGAAGCGGTCTTCAGCTGGTAGTAACAAAGCTCAGCGTAAATAACCAGCGGCACCTGCTTCTCAAACTCCATTTTGTGGAGCTCTCGTTCCAGAAACGAGCGCTGATGTTTGAACAAAAGGTAGTAGGCTGACTTTGTCTGAGCCAGCACACGGCCTATTGTCCAGAGGAAGATCAGCTTTGTAGGAATAATGTCCAGTTAAATCCTCATTGTCCTCCGCTTGCCTTTCAGTCCAAAGCTGTGTAGCATTAATCACCAGAGACAGCAGCCTGGATGGTAGAGTGTGTGTGTGTGTGTGTGTGTGTGTGTGTGTGAGTGTGTAACGGGAAAACAAACGCTGCAATAAGCGAAAACACGGCTAAGCCTGCGGTCTCACTTGCACTTTTTACGGCAAAATTTCGCCACAAAATCAATTCATTTCAATGGGATTCGCGCGAATACTGGATTCGCTCGTGGGGGCGAACTAAATTCGACGGCAAAATTAATTCGCGTGGTGACAAAAAAAAAAAAAAAAAAAAAAAAAAAAAATCAAAAAAGTATCGTGGATTTTTCCATCTTGATTTTTATTTTTTATTTAACCTTTATTTATTCAGGGTTAGCTCACTGAGCGTCAAATGCTCTTTTTCAGGAACGCCCTGCTCACACACACACACACACACACACGCACGCACGCACACACATCTGGAAGCTTCCAGTACAACCACAGACTTCTCTGCTGCCACTGAGCAGCTGCACTGGAGCATTTGGGGGTTAGATGCCTTGCTCAAGGGCACTTCAGTAGTGATAATGCGGGAGGTACAGGTGCTGCTCATCCATCTTTCCACCCTGATTTCTCCTGCTAGTTCAGGGATTGAACCAGCAACCCTTCGGTCACCAGCTCGCTTCTCCAACTTTTGATGCTGCTGACCTTTGACAGAACGTAGGGAACTGTAGTCCAACATGTGTCATATTAGCATATTAGCATATTAGCTGTCTGATCATCTGATTTTATACAGTCCTGCTCTGCCAGAGTTTAAACTGTTCCACAAAAACATTAAGCATGTTTACAGTCAGTTATGAGACAGGAGCAGATAATAAAAATACGTGACTTCATGTCAATTTATTGTCTGGTTAGCGACCGTGCTAGCTAGCTTTTTTGGGGAGCGTATCTATGTTCCCCAGTTCAATGTTCTGTTAACACATTAAATGTGTATTAACAGACTAGCCCTAACCCCACGCTCTATTGTGCTGTATAGAGCTGGAGAACGTAGGAATGACTCCCTTTCTCATAGTTAGATAACTGGCAAGCTAGCTTGGCGTGTCACCACGGCAACTGCAGTTAGCTCATGCAGCTCATTTCAGCTAGCTGCTGTGTTATTGAAATGTAAGCTATGTCACCAAGCATCCAGCACGCCAATATTTGCGGGGACGCAAAGGTTTTCAAGGCCGTGCGAAAACTCATGCAAATTTAATTCCTGGCGTGACGTGGGCTAACACTGAGTCCTCACTTCTACCTCGCATTAAAATGTATCCAGATACAGTATGCAGATTTGGGAAATACGGTGTAAACGCTTGCAGGACATATTGCGATCAGAACGCGACACACCTGCAGAGCACATAAGATGTCATCAGATCACAACTACCATGCCTCGTCTTCCCACTCACTCTCATTAATTCAATTTTCCATTCTGATACAAACATCTTTATCATATTTAGCTGCAGTTTTTTTTTTTTTTTTTTTTTTGGAAGTGTGTAGCTGACACTGACAGCCACGCCAACGACTTCTCACTTCTTTTTGAAACACGGAGCTCGTCCAGCAGAGTCCCATCCGCTTACTGAGAGCCAATCACAGCGCAGCAAATACACACAGCAACGATTTCAGTGCAACGTGTAAATGTTAATTCACACGACAAGCTGCTCAAATACAAATCAGAGGAAAGTTTCA
This sequence comes from Lucifuga dentata, assembly GCA_014773175.1. Taxonomy (NCBI): domain Eukaryota; kingdom Metazoa; phylum Chordata; class Actinopteri; order Ophidiiformes; family Bythitidae; genus Lucifuga; species Lucifuga dentata. Next base: position 8,303 of record VXCM01002697.1, read on the forward strand.
CACAGTGAGACGAAGAATCCACTTTGTATTCAAATCCTCTGATGATAAAGAGCATAAAAACTAAATTATTAATCAGCATCAAACTAACGGTCAAACAGTAAATGTCTGTAAAAATGATATTTTTTAAAGCTGTATTTTACCTTTAACTTCCTCTGTTAAAATAAACGTACAGCAGTAAAGTAAATTTTAGGACCACAATCAAAGTAAAAGTATTTATACTGACATAATGTAAGACTCATTTCAATAATACCCAAAATATGAACAAAAGCTAATACTTTTACAAAGAAATGAGTATTCTTTCAGTAGATTTTATTAAGTACACTTTATGTTTTGATATACTACTCATACTGTTAGTTAACATGTAAATGTACTATTTCAGTACACATTAAGGCTAAATTGGCCGACTTTTAGAAGTTTACTTTGAAGTAAACTGAAAATAACAACTCTTATTTAACATTTCCCAGTTTTAATGAAGGAAAATGAACGAATAAAAGATTCAGCAGTTGGTTTGTCAGATTTCATTCTGATTGATTCCTGTGACCTTTTCAATAATAACTTAATAACCTAAATAATAACCATTAATAATGCCTCAAACTGTGATCATAGTTTAGTGATCAAAGTCAAGATATGCAAATATTTACTTCTAGTAAACGATGGATTAGTATGTAAATAGGGGAAAATGTGTTTTCTATGGAAATGTTTTTACTAAAGCTTCAACAAGCAATTATTGTCATCATAAAATAAAAAAAATAGATTGATCTCACAAACTGAAAACCCAACAGAAAGCTGGAGAAGCTTTAGCGCCTAATGCTGCCGCAATCGTAACGATGTAATAATTAACAGCAAAACTGCTCCTTTAGCTTTCTGTGGATCTAGTTATGGATTAGTTTTCATAATTTCAGTTATGTTTTTTTTTTTTTTTTNTAAAAAAAAAAAAAAAAGAAAAGAAAACAAATCACTGACTTATTTTGAGATCTTTAGTGATGATAAAACCATTTTTTTTAAATCATCATTTGGTAATTTTGTAATTACAGCAAAGGTTTTTAAGATGATCTTTTTTTTTCATAGTCACAGCAGAATCAGACATGTCAAACTCATGTCTTCTGTCCTCCTGTAGTTTGTATCTTTAGGATCTTTAAAGGACCATACCACCCATTTTTGCACATTTGAGCCTAATACCATATATTCAATTTTCATACATGTTATGTTACTGACAATCATTTCCCAAAGGATAAAACTGTATTTCAGCTTTCCTGATATTTTGCTAAATCTCTTAATCTTTTAAAATCAAATATTCGAGTGATACACCCACCTTAAAAATCCATGTTTCTCCTGCAAATAGTTACACAGCCTTATGAAGTATACATGTTACGTTTCTGCCAACCATTTTCCAAAACCTAAAACTGTATTTTAGTTTTGTGTTATTTTGACAAATCCTCTAATCTTTCAAAATCAAATGTTCAGCTGATTCACACACCTTAAAAGTCAGTGTTTCACCTCCTAACAGGTACGCCTGATTGTAGAAGGCACAGTCGTTTTGTATTTCTTAGAAAAAGCCATTTTCTCCTGGGACTACATTCCCTGGTGGAGAAATACATTTTCTTTCCGCGCAGCTTCTTGTTGGATCGGATGATTAAGGAAATTCAACAAAAAGTTTGGCAGACGTGTTTGCTGTGATGGATAAACCTATGACAGACTCAGCCTGACCGCTTGTTGTCATGGTAATCTGAGCATTCAGACAGAATGACTGGCCAGTAAGATTATTAGTTAGCTGCTCCTGCTTTCAGGCATCTTTTCTTGTCTGGTGGTAAAGAAGGCCAAAGAGCATCCGCTACATGATGAGGTCACATGATCCCGTCAGGTCAGAGGTTTAGGCTGTCAAAGGTCAGGTGCAGTCTCTATAAATTTCCATTTGTTCCATGCACTGAAGTTTTTGAACTCATGCCGCTGATAAATGTATTCTCCTTGCAGCCGTGCACAAATGAACTGGGTCTTTGAAATAGTTTTAATGCACTTTTTAAACTAGATTTTTTTTTAAATTTGTAATTGTCTGATGTGACTAGGGCCATATAAGTTGAAAAAAAATATATTATTTTGAGTTTTTACACTCGCAAATTTGCCAGTTTTAAAAGTCCGTATGCTTCTGATAATTTCACGATTTTGTGTTAAAAACTCACAAAAGTCACAAATTTGCAAGTTTAAAAACTCAGAAAAATAATAAGAGGAATCAAACCACCTCATGTTGTGACTATCCCTGCAGTACATGACCTTATTAAATTATACTTTGCATCTGATTATATATGAAATATATGTGCTTTTAGCACAAAATCATCAAATTATCATAAGCAGACTTTAAAAACTCACAAATGTGCAAGTTTAAAACTAAATAAATAAATAAAAACTCAAAATAATGCTCCCCTCGGTTCAATTATTTATTTATGGCCCTAATATGCTGTTGTAAGAATCTGGATCTGAATGGATTATTCATCTTAAGAACGTAAGAAAAACAATTCTAATATTTACCACTCCAGAAATATGTTTTGGAAAATGGTTGGCAGTAATGCAACCTGTATGCAGGTAGTATTTATTGGGCTCAAACATACAAAATCACTGGTCTGCTCCTTTAAAGAGTATGGACTAAAATGCATTTCCTGGCTCTTTTCGTGGCCGCTTTGCAATTATACTTTTCTTTCATATCGCTCTGGTTTTCAAAGGGATTTGGATGAAGGCTATAAAAACCAGAAATAAAATCATCTGAAAATCTGGAAAATAATAAAAACGCAGCAACAAAATGAGTTTTCCTTGTAGCCGCAGAGTTCAACGCACCGTCAGACTGCAGCCCAACACTTTCACTGATGTCAGTTTACTCTCTATATGTGCACACCCTGACCTTACACACACACACACACACACACACACAGTGCATATAAAACACACGGCAGCTCTGAAGCCCTGCTGTATTTGCTGATATTTTAGTGAAACAGTTGCTGCTTACTGAGCAAACAGTGCAGCTGTTTGTTTTTTTTTTTTTGNTTTTTTTTTTTTAGCAGAAATGGTTTGAGAGACGGTGTTGTGGTTTTGTGGACGCTCTGATCTGATTTTAACGGTGCGAAAAATGGGGCACTATTACAATTTTAGATGAATAAATGAAAGCTTATCAAAGCTTCTCTGCCAGTAACGAAGTGCTTGGACGTGTGTTTTTAATGTGTTATTTATCTCAATTTACCCATATTGTGCAACATCATTACAATTCTCTTATTTTACAGCATAATCAGATACAAAAGCAGGAAACTTTGAAATTTTTAAGCTGAATCCAGATGTCTGGAAAATCCCTAAATCCTGACAGTAGCATGGCTTTGGGTTAAATTTAGCTAAATTGACAGTGAGGCAGATAGTTATCGCTATTTAAAGGTATCATACTCTAGTAGCTGCTGTACAGGAGAACGGTATGAAATATGACATATGAAAAGTGATGGTCTTTGTTGAGGCTCATGTGTGGTTGGTAGAAAAGGAAGTGGCCTCAATGAACAGAAAACAATGGAACAATAGTCTAGTTTCTATGCCTCATGCTCTAAAGGACCATACCACCCATTTTGCATGTTTGAGACTAATATATTCAATTTTCATACACGTAACGTTACTGACAATCATTTTCCATAGCATACTACTGGAACGGTGAATTAAAAATGTTTTTCCTACCTTCCAGACCTCCATTGGTTTCAGTTCATTCTGCTATTAAAATCAACTTGTTGATACTTGAAACGTTCTTGGGATAGGTAATCCATCATCACCAACAAGACGTGTATTCAGGTTTTTTTTAAAAGTTATGTAATTTTAGTGTTTAAGCTCAATAAAAAGCGTGGAGTGAATGTATGCCTCCACCGGGGAATATAGTCCCAAAAGAAGACCTGCGTTTATGGAAAAATTTAAAGGACCGTGACTTCATAAGGCTGTGTAACTATTAGCAGGAGAAACATGGATTTTTAATTTTGAAAGACGAAGAGGTTTTGCAAAATATCAGGAAAGCTGAAATTTGGGTTTATCCTTTGGGAAATGACCGTCAGTAACATGTAGGAAAATTGAACATATTAGGCTCAAAAATGAGTGACTGACTAAAAAGCTGATTTATGTTTGTCTAAAATATAAAATATAAAGCTGCAAACTTGTCCAATAACTCAGCGAGTCCAAGTCATGAGATTCCACAGAGAAACACTTACACTAAAAGCATAAAGTGCTGTGAAAAAATGACTTTATATTCATCCTCTTGATCTATCGTTCAGAAATATTAACACAAACAGAACCTTTAATTAAAGTTAAATAGCTGAAAGGAAAAAAGAAATCCTGAGAGGATGATGGCCGGAACGCACACTCAAACTATCCTCCTCACAATATTTAATAATATTTAATAGTAATAATAATATCAATAAACACTATTGAGAAAAATATTTGTTTCCTGATTTTTTTTTTTTTTTTCCTTTCAATTAGTTCACTTAAAGGTTCTGTTTTAGTTATTGTGAATGAAAGAAGAAAAATAAAAATAAAGACATTTTTTTTCACAGCACATTTTGCTTTTATTCACCAAGAGTGCCGACATTAATACTAATAACATTAATTAATTAATTCATTCATTCATTCATTCATTAATCTTAATAGTAAGCAGACATCATATTCATATTCTGCCTAAACGTCTGATGTGATGCTGAACAGGTAGGATAGACTTCTCTCTGCCACTGAGTCTACACAGCCATGGAGAGAGAGAGAGAGAGAGAGAGAGAGAGAGAGAGACAGAGATTTTAAATTTAATTTGATTACTACTGTTGATTGTTGGTTATTATCTGTATTCTATTGTTGATATATGTTATTATTTTGCTTTGGCAACATGTTTGATCCAGAACGTCATGCCACTAAAGCTAAGTGAATTGAAACTGAATTGAATTGAATTGAGAGAGTGAGAGAGACACACACACACACACACACACACACACACACACACACACACACAGAGATCGGAGCTGCACACAGAGGAATGATCAGAAAAGTGGAGACGTCAGCATGTCATCGCTGACAGTCATGCTGACGTTTCCAGTCATCTCTCATAAAACATGAACTGGGCACTTTGAGCGCCCTCTGCTGGTACGCAAGAAGACTGCGGAAATTCTATTATTGGGGCAAATTATTCACAACTACTAGATAATAAATGCTGCATAAAAAGCGGTTAGCCGCTTTGGTGAAGACAGTATTAAACGTCTGTAAACGTTTCTATGATTTACTAGATTAATTGTGACTGAAACTGTTCATTTTTAGTAAGATCGTAACAGTTTACAGACATTATGACGGAGAACGTGATGACCACACGGGGGCGCTGTTCAAACACTAAGATCAGTTAACAAACCGAGAGAGAGAGAAGAAGGTGGCTGCAGCAGGAAGTAACGGAGCAGCTAAAGCTTCATGCCTTTTATTATTATTCTCACGCTAATCATAAACATTCAGCCATGCTGCCAAATACATAGCCGTTCCTCTGAGCGATTCCTGCATTCATAAAGAATCAGCTGATGTCTCCGTAACGACAGGAGACCAGTTATGACACACGACAAAAGCTTTTATGTCATCTAGTAATAGCAGGCAGGCGCCGCAACGGAGAAATGATGAGCTGGTGTGTAGCGTGGCGCATGGCATGGTGCGTGACGTGATGTGGTGCATGGGCATGGTGAAGCATGGCATGATGTATGGTGTGGTGCATGGCGTGGCATGTAGCATGGTGCAGCATGGCGTGGCGCGTAGCATGGTGCAGCGTGGTGTGTAGCATGGTGCGGCATGGCATGGTGTGTAGCATGGTGCGGCTTGGCGTGGCGTGTAGCATGGTGCAGCGTGGTGTGTAGCATGGTGCGGCGTGGCGTGGTGTGCAGCATGGTGCGGCGTGGCGTGGTGTGCAGCATGGTGCAGCGTGGCGTGGTGTGTAGCATGGTGCGGCTTGGCGTGGCGCGTAGCATGGTGCAGTGTGGTGTGTAGCATGGTGCGGCGTGGTGTGTAGCATGGTGCGGCGTGGCGTGGTGTGCAGCATGGTGTGGCATGGCATGTGCAGCATGGTGTGGCGCGGCATGGTGTGTAGCATGGTGCGACGTGGCATGGTGTGTAGCATGGTGCTGCATGGCGTGGTGTGTAGCCTGCTGGTTTCACATGCTAAGCACTGAGCGTTGTGCTGACCTGGGCATTCCATTACTGTGTATTGGGAGCTGAGCGGTGACTCCTAACGTCGAGTCATGCCACCTTGGTGCCGCGTGACGCTCAGATTCTCCATTGTGATGCGGCGCTCAAAGTTTAACCAAATTCAACTTTGACCTTTCCAACACTGACCTTTCCAACGCACAATCAATCAGAGAACAGCTGTAAGCAGAAGCTCCACAGCGATGGAGGAGAAGCTGATAACCTGTAGAGCGTTTAGAACGGCGACTCAACATTCGCCGTTTTTACACTTTTCTTCTCTGAGAAGAAGAAGAGCCACAGCCTTCTTTGTTACGCTGTCTGCGTCTCTACCTGATTTGACCTGGAAACCCGATTTGGACCACGAATGTGCCAAGATCGCTCATGGTAACCGTCAACATGTCATTAGCAACGCGCACTTACCTGTCAGCGCTTGGTTGAGCGGCGCTGCTCAGACTCAGCGGCGACGCTAACAATTAGCATGTGAATCCGGCCTTAGACACACGTGTTGGTTTGCTGTTAAAAAACGCTGAAGCGGCCAGTCGCAGCGCGGTGACGGGATCAGGCTACTTCCTGGCAGACTTCTGCTGCTGCTGCTCTCTCCAGCTGAAACGTGCATTTATGCTGACTGAAACAAATCTGCAAACACATTCAATTAACTCCAGAGTTTTCTTTTCTTTCCTTTTTTTTGGAACGGCTTTACTGCCTGAGCCATTAAGCTGAGACTTAGAGCCAAAGCCTTTTTACATTTTAGCTGAGTCGAAGATATAAACTGGAGTTTTATTGGGGAACAAGAAATATTCTGCAACAGCAAAACTGCATGCGGCTCCTTCCAGCGTGACGCTCATTACTCAAAAAGTAATTTTATTACTTATTACTGCGTGGGAGTAGTAATTCATTCCAGCACAACACGTGTTAACCTCTGAAAGCTGTGGCTGCTTCCCTTCTCACCAACGAAAAAATCACTTTTCTTTTTTTTTTANAAAAAAAAAAAAAAAAGAATTCAAAAACATTATTCAAGCTTCTCTGATGAGTTTTTATCTTCGATACAGTACGATTTTATTCATCCCCATAGGGCAGGTTGTTCCAAACAGCTCACGACCAGGACCGGCCACTAGGGGGCGCCACGTCATGGGTGAAACTAAAGCGAAGCATCAGCACAGTATATATAGAGCTCAGTGTGCACAGACACTAACGGTTATAAAACGCAGCTTTATTCAGCATAGAACTCATAAAATAAATGGAAATTATGCATATTATGGTTTGACATTATGTTTTAGTCCGGATTAAGCTCGCAGGAGATTTAGCAAATATTTATGGAGTGGGATAGGGGCATTCTGGGATGTCAGGTTAATAGTGCAGAGTGGGAGGTAAAGGGTAGCCACGCCCCTTTTGTATGTTATTAGAAATTATTAGTTTGAAACTAAATTTACACGTTATTGTGGCTGTTTTATCAGACGTTTAGTAAACTGACCCCTTTTTCCGCACAAAATGAAATGGCTAAAATGTGCAAAAACGTCTCTAAGCGCTGCTAACGTGGCGGATCGTCAAAGAGCAGGCCGGTCTCAGGAACGAGGTTTAAAAATGGTACTGTGACATCACGGATCACATGACCAGCCGTTTCTCTCCGTCCCACCTGAATGGTGACTGACTGACTACCCAGGCATGTGATACGTCGTCTGAAAGCTTAGAGTGTCTCCTACTGGATGAAAGCCATGTCAACCACGCCCAGTAATTCTGTAAAAACCGTCATCAGGTAGAACGAACGGACCCCATTTCCCAACAGAATTAATGGAAGTCGGTTTGAGTGGACTTTTCTCTAAACTGGATTACCAAAGACAAAAATTAATCACAGGACCTATTTTCTGGATTTATATCACCTAAACAAAGGTAAAGTTGCAGCTTTATTGCGCATTTTAGCTGTGTTTTGGTCAGGGTTTGTGTTGAAGATTTATTGTTGTTTTGTCTTTTTTCCATGCCTGTAAATGATTTTTTCGCCGTGAAAGAAAATGCGCAAAGTTTTTAAATGTTTTAAAATGTATTTTTGCCAAACTTTTTATTTAGCTTGATAGCATTCACACTGAAAATACCNAAATGTTTTAAAATGTATTTTTGCCAAACTTTTTATTTAGCTTGATAGCATTCACACTGAAAATACCATCTCCTGTGTCTCTGGATGCAGTATTAAACTTGCCTCGGGCCCCAGAAAGGCTAGGGCCGGCCCTGGGCAGGACATACAAAAAAAGCTTATAAAGTGCATGGAGCACTTCCTTTATATTCAACATAAAGAAGCTGAAATTCAAATTTGCTTGTTAATTACTCTTTACAAAATTATAAAATACTTTGGAACAACACTGACTTGCTTTGCTGGAGAATCTGACTGCTTTTTTTTTTCGGGGGCGGGGGGGGCTAATACACATGATTTTCATTTGTCATTTCTTCTGGGACTATATTTCCTGGCGGAGGCATACATTTTCTTCCTTGTAGCTTCATGTTGGACTGGTTACATTGTGCGAATTTTACAAAAACATTTAATAGACATTTTGAATCCAAAGAATTCCAAACGACCGGCTTGAGTTAGGGGATGAAAGATTTGAGGTTTTTGTTGAAGTGAGTCCAGAAGAACGAGCGTTATCTAGTCAGAGATCCTCTGGTGATGCGTTTCTCTGCGCTCCTCACACAGCAAGGCCGAGAGAAGCAGCAAACCCGTCACAGCCACAGGAAGAATTAGTGCTGAGTCGCCTCATACCTGTTAGCAGAACTCCCATCAGCGCTAATTGATTTGATAAATGTTGGAGCTTTGGCGGGATGAGCGAGACGGGGACGGAGCGAGAGACGGCGAGGCGATGACAGAACGTTACGTATTGAAGGACGCTTTGTTACACCTGTTTCCTGAGTCCTAACAAGGACTTTTAATCTCCACCTGACTCAGTAATAACTTCTAAATACACTCAGAATGAACAAAGCAGCGGAGGTCAAAGTATTAAACTAAGCAGGGTGGAGGGTTACTTTAAACACGTAATCCAGCACAGTTACTAAAACAAGTCATCAGCAATATTAAAGCAATGTAACTTGATTACTTTCTGTTACTTTAATTACTTCAATCAATAATGTG
>VXCM01002700.1:0-49140 GCA_014773175.1 Lucifuga dentata
TTGGGAAATGATTGTCAGTAACGTAACATGTATGAAAACTGAATATATTAGGCTCAAACGTAAAATGAGCAGTATGGTCCTTTATGTTAAGTTTATTTACACTAATTGACTGAAACCGTGTTTTTTCTAACAGGGATGAAGATCGAGAAATTCTTCTTGAACTGAAAACAAAAGGTGCGTCCCGTGAAACTTTCTCTGACTTGTCAGAAAAGCTGAATAAGTCATCGTCACAGGTGAGTCTTCCTCCTCCTCCTCCCATGATGCCTTTTATAACATATGAAACAGCTCCTTCACATTATAATGACTTTGTGTTTTCCAGATCGCTGAGAGGTTTTATCAGCTGATGAAGCTTTTCAAGAAGCAGGAGAAGATGGAGATGTGATCGTCTTTAAGCTGCACAGTTTTTGTGTTGCTGCTCGTGTGTCACGGTCCAGGAACACGCACACGCAGGCTGGCCTGTGACCAGACACGGGATCCACACAGGACATGAGTCTGCTAAAGGTCACGGCCTGAGGAGTCTCTTTGATAAAGCATCAGCTAAATGTAAATATTATGGAGAATCAGGCTGAGATGCTGAAAGGTAAAAACTTCATGTCTGAAGGACGTGATGCCGCTCCGTGTTCTCAGACATGTTCTTTTGTTGCTTCATCTTCTGGAATATGCTGGAGCCCTTTATACGGACATATATTTTGAAATGTGATTTGTTCAGATGGAACACAGCAAATAAACGGCAAACCATGATTAAACCCATTCAAAGGGAATTACAAATATCACTATTCTAATTCTGATTTTCCTTCAGGATGTGAGCGATGGTATAAAGTGGATCTGAGATCAATCAAATAGACAAATATTTTTAATGGTTAAAAATACAAAACATCAAATATTTTTGATGCACTTTTTTTTTTCAAACTTCACTAAATCCTTTATTTCAGAAAAACTGCAGTGTTGAATTTTTTTTTTTTTTTTTTTTTTNTTTTTTTTTTTTTTTTTTTGTTCATATGACGCGTTACAAAACATATTTGGTGTCAGAAATTTCTGAACTTTATCCTGATGGCATCTCATCCTGAACGTTTCTCTGCAGAGTCGAACCGAAGCGTCGCCCCGTTATCAGACTTACAGTTTTTTAGTTATTTAAAGAAATGTATTTAAAACTGTGAATGAGGCTCAGAAGGAGCAGATATGATAGTTATGATGAGCAGCGTTTGACATGATGAAACGTGACGTTTGGATGTTAAAGTGGAGATGTTCAGCATGTTTCAGATGTTTACATGTCCGCTTCATGTAAAGTTTAGTATTTTTGTCTGTTAGTACAAATTAAATCTTTTATTTGTGCTTCATGGCGTCTCTGCTGACTCCTCACCTTGTTTATAAACACACTAACATTATGAATATGTACATAATTAAATAAAATTAAAGTTTTATTTATTTATGCTGTTGTCAGTTTTCACCTTATAAGATGATAAAAAGTTTTCTTTACATTACATACATGATTACATGGCGTTAAAGGACCATACCGCCCATTTAGCATGTTTGAGCTTAATATATTCAGTTTTCATACATGTTACATTACTGACAATCATTTCCCAAAGGATAAAACTGTATTTCAGCTTTCCTGATATTTTGCTAAATCTCTTAATCTTTCAAAATCAAATATTCAAGTGATACACCCACCTTAAAAATCCATGTTTCTCCTGCTAATAGTTACACAGCCTTATGAAGTCACGGTCCTTTAAATTTTTCCATAAACGCAGGTCTTCTTTTGGGACTATATTCCCCGGTGGAGGCATACATTCACTCCACGCTTTTTATTGAGCTTAAACACTAAAATTACATAACTTCTAAAAAAACCTGAATACACGTCTTGTTGGTGATGATGGATTACCTATCCCAAGAACGTTTACAGTATCAACAAGTTGATTTTAATAGCAGAATGAACTGAAACCAATGGAGGTCTGGAAGGTAGGAAAAACATTTTTAATTCACTGTTCCAGTAGTATGCTTTGGGAAATGATTGTCAGTAATGTTACATGTATGAAAACTGAATATATTAGGCTCAAACATGCAAAATGGTGGAATGGTCCTTTAAGCTGATTTAAATACACGGACATAATTATTACCACGACAAACGCCTCATTTCTAATTATTTAAAGTTTCAAAGCAGCATCTCCAGCTGTTACTCTAAAGGTAAACTTAGTTTTTGTCAGATTAGCATGGTGATCATGTTGTATGTGGACCAACATACTGAAGCCATGACATACATATTGTTAAAGTGGGCCACTGTGGAAATTGAGGCCAGCGCCTCGAGCGTCATGTGTAGCTCTGCCCGCCGCAGCCGCAACGTGACAAAAAACAGATCATAGATACACNCGTCATGTGTAGCTCTGCCCGCCGCAGCCGCAACGTGACAAAAAACAGATCATAGATACACGGCAACATATACGGTATATATCTATGTATGTGATTCATTGTCAGACTAAACATTCTGTTAATCGCCCGTTCCTCAGCGACGCGGCGTGGATAGCTGCAGTAATCAGCATGTCAATAAATGCAGAAATAAGAAATATTTAATTTGATGCAGCAAAGCTTCATGTTTTTGATGTTCTGTTTGTGTGTTTCTTGTATAATTGTGACATTGTTTATTCAATGCACATTCAACTTTTATGCAGTTCATATGCATCACCTTGCTGCACCAATGCATGCCATCAACACGCAGCACGTCCAGCAGGTTACTGTTTATATGCAGCTACTTGTTATACATCTTTACATACGTGTAACATGCTATAACAGCCTCTAAAGCTCCCGTCATAAATCAGCTGATCAGAAGCTGCACACATGAAGCTTTTTTCACTTTTAACGTGAAAACTTCAGTTTTTCTCGTAGGAAATTCAGATTGTGAGAAAGTTTAAAATACAGCGTACGGCTTGGTATTGACTGATGCTGTGGGTGGAGCCTGCTAAAAACGTCCCGCAGAATCAGAAGGTCACGTGGTCGATCGATCAGAGTCCTACTTTACAGCAGCAGAGATAGTTTGAGCTTCACACGGCGGGAGGCGAGGAACGAGTCCCAACCACGACAGACTCAGGACGACTTTACGATGAAGCAACGAGCTGAAAGGAGCCATGTTTGATGAACTTTAAGCTGATCTGACTTCCTGCTGGTTTTATCGTTCAGCAGCAAATAAGGATGTGACAGAAGATGGGGGACTGGAATTTATTAGGCAGCATTTTAGAGGAAGTCCACATTCATTCGACCATCGTGGGGAAGATCTGGCTGACCATCCTCTTCATCTTCTGGATGCTGGTGCTCAGCGTTGCGGTGGAGGACGTCTGGGACGACGAGCAGAGCGAGTTCGTCTGCAACACGGAGCAGCCTGGCTGTAAAAACGTCTGCTACGACCAGGCTTTCCCCATCTCCCTCATCCGGTACTGGGTCCTCCAGATCATCTTCGTGTCCTCTCCGTCCCTCGTGTACATGGGACACGCGTTGTACCGTTTGAGAACCCTTGAGAAAGAACGGCACCGGAAGAAAGTCTACCTGAAAGCGGAGCTGGAAGGGACGCACCCCGAAGATCAAGACGACCACAAGAGGATCGAGCGGGAGCTGAGGAAGCTGGACGAGCAGCGGAGGGTCAGGAAGGCGCCGCTCAGAGGATCGCTGCTGAGGACGTATGTCTTCCATATCCTGACGCGGTCCGTGGTGGAGGTGGGCTTCATCGTGGGTCAGTGCACGCTGTACGGCGTCGGCCTGTCTCCTCTGTATAAGTGTGAAAGGCTGCCATGTCCAAACAGCGTGGACTGCTTCGTGTCGAGGCCGACGGAGAAAAACATCTTTCTGGTTTTCATGCTGGTGATCACCGGCGTTTCTCTGTTCCTGAACCTCCTGGAGATTTTCCACCTGGGCGTCAAGAAAATCCTGCAGAGTCTGTATGGATACAGATACGGAGACGACGACAGCGTCTGCAGGTCAAAGAAGAACTCTGTGGTGCAACAGGTTTGTGTTCTTACAAAGTCATCGCCGCAGAGGGTGATGCTGCTCACGCAGACCACCTGCCCAGGTGCGTCTGACGGCCACGGCGCCGCTCTGCCTTCACGTGTGACCCCAGCCGCCCCTCATCATCAGGACGGCTCCAACCAGCAGCCCGGCCGAGCTGACGTCAGGGTTCTGCAGCAGCTCGGGGCTGCGGAGCGCCACTTCCTGGACAACAGGAAGTACTCCTGCAACAGCGATGAGTCCTGCGGCCCGTGTGGCTCCGCCCAGCCTTGGCCTTCGCTAATGGCCAGCAACATAGAGATTCCGGCAGCGCTGTGTGGAGCGCAGAGGAAGCAGAACAGAGTCAGCAGCTGTAAGGACTTCAGCGACGCCAGCGACTCCGCTCAGAGCGGAAAGTTTCCCACAACCAGGAAGTGCAGCTTCATGTCCCGAGGACTCTCGGAGGGGAGGCCGGACAGTTCGGCCGACAGCGCTGCATCTCAGAGCGGGATCGACATCGAAGCCCAACTCCTCAACCAAGGAGAGGGTCCGGTCAGAACCCCGCCTCCTCCACCCAGCGGCAGGAGGATGTCCATGGTGAGACAAAGATCCTCAGCATCACATCTCAGGTTTTTCTGTCAGAAGTCTGTTTACAGCTCAGATATAAAACAGAACAGATCAGGTGTGACGGCAAACGTGAAGAAAACGGCTAATTTTGCAAAGAAAATCTGGGAATTTAATGTGAGTATAACAATTCTTTGTCTTACAGAGCATGATTCTGGAATTGTCTTCAATCATGAAAAAGTAGCTGAAGACGGAAGTTTGGGACCAAGTTGCATCATGGGAGATGTAAAGGACTCAGGGATCCTGATCCAAAAGGCTCTTCTGTCTCCTTACTGTGCACAATCTGTGCACGTGCAGCGTCACTTATGTTAACACGTGAAGCTCCAAAAGGCTCTTAATAATTTTCTTCATGTTCTGTACAAACGATATCTCCAGCATCAAATTATTTTTATATTGCTCGTGTGTGAGCTACGTGCTGCGTCGGCTAACATGAATCAAAATTCAGTTTGCAGCATAAAACTGCTCATAAAATGAGACAAAAGCTGCAAAGTTTGACAGAAGAAGACTGTAAGTTCAGAGCCACAGGAAGTGGTCCGGCTTTGTGTTTTATCAGGATGAGCTGGAGGTTCGACCGCTGACAGAACGCTGACCTGAATGTCTTTAAGATTTCAGCTTTTGTTAAAAATATTTTTCTGTTTTGTTTTTCTATTAAATACCTTCAGGAACAAACTGTTTTATTCACTTATTTTTAATCAAACTGAAGCACTTTCTGCGTTATCCGTACCTTACCCCAGACCTGGTGGTGTGATGGCGGTACTTCTGCGTGGCGTGACAGTGACGTGTTTATAACAGCATGCTCATAGAACTGCTTGAAAAAAGAAAAAAAAAACAAAAAAACATGAACAGAGAGAATATAAAAGACATGTTGTATGGTATTATCTACGGCTGCATAACTTTTTCTCGTTCCACTCATCCATGACATCATGACTGATAACTCTACCTTTATGTTTAGTTAAAGGACCATGCTGCGTATTTTGCATGTTTGAGCCTCATAAATACAACCTGCATACAGGTTACATTATTTCCAGCCAGGGACGATCTCTTTAATTTCTCAGTAAAAGCTGATTCCTCGGTGCAGACAAACATTTTCTTCTATTGTCGCTCCGTGCTGGATCAGTTAAACTAACTTACTTTGACAAAAATACACGTTTGCTATGATGATTATTTATCTCAGCACTTTTCACGTCTGTACATGTTCATTTTTAAGTCGTACTGGAATGAACTAAAACCAATGTTAGTTTGGAAGGAAGGAAAAATAATTTAAATATTTAAATATATATTACAAATCATACTTCTGCTCCAGTAGTAGTACAAAATCACTGGTATGCTCCTTTAAAAAAAATTAATGTGGAATGCTTAATGAGTTTTACTGAAGTACATTTTTAATGGGTGAATTTTACTTGTAAAGAAATCATCTTAGAATAAGATATCTCTACTTTTACTTAAGTTTATCCACACTGTTAAAGCAAATATCCAGCAGATTCAAATATCTGATAAAATTAGTTAGCAATGACAGCTAGCTATCTGGCTAGCTGCTAGCTTAGTCAGACAGCTAGCCTAGCACCTCGCTAACCGAGTAAGTCAACAAACTAAATTAGCTAAAGTTACACATGAAATGTGAATATTTATCTTTAAAAATTAAATATTTTTCTTTAAAAATAATCATTTTGTTTTTTAATTAAAGGGTTTTTTTCAATAGCGTACAGGTCACGTGACCAGGTCTGCAATTCTGTCCTAGTTTGTAGTACTAGTGCAGGTACTATAACATAATCATTGTGCCGAAATTAGAAATAAATAAAAGAACAAATAAATAAATGTGGAAATATAAAGAGGAAAAAATAAAAGAATAAATAAATGTTTGCTGCGTGGACTTTGATGTTGGGGTTCTTTTTCCTCTCCAGGACGTCAAACCTCTGCTTTTAGTTCTCATTTTCTGGTTTATCTGTCAGATCAAACTAACGTTAAACCTGGCAGCTGCTTCACAAAAACCAGGACAACAGAAAAAGTGAGGCTTTACCTTTCCTCGCCGTTTCCCGCTGAGGAGGAGGAGGAGGAGGAGGAGCGGCCAGGTGAAGCCAGGTGGAAGTTGTTCAGGTAAATGCTGACGCAGCAGAGGTCGATCACAGATTTACTGATGCTGAGAAGAAGCTGCAGCAACTTTAAGCTGCTGAAGAAGCAAAGCTCATCATATAAAAAAAATATTAAAAACCCACAGAAAAAGGCACATGATATGCATGTTTCTTTATTTCATTAACAGAAATTGTGTCTGGACAAAAAGTCATTCGATAACGCTAGCAATTGAAATGAATGAAAATGGGGTTTGCACAATACCATATTTACAATGGTTATTAAGTCATTTTAATCATTAGGGTATGTAACATTTAAAAATGTAAAGGTAAGAACTCTTAGTAGAGAATAAGCAAATAACAGCTATTTCAAATTGACAATATTAACACAAAACAGTCTAGAAAAAAATGAAAGAAAAACAACAACTTTGACTACAAGCTTAAGAGTTATTAACGTTAAAAATGATGCACCAAAATCTACTAATACAATAATCCATATAATCTGTGTAAAAAGCACGTAGAAAAACACCTGATGCAATTTGTTGATACAGTCATTGACCAGTTATGAGAGGTATGAAGGATTTCACAGGTAGATAAGTGTGAGAAACGTGGTGATCGGGGTTTGGGGTCGCGACCCCTGCATACGCTCACTTCACCTGAATGTGAACTATGGCCTCTGCAAGTTCTAAGGCAAGTATCGAGGTGCACTTATGTAACGCCGAACCGTCCCAGACGCCCGATTCAAGAGGAGAAACGCCGCATTTACCTGTCCAAAAACACAAAAACCAATCAAACTTTAGCGATGTCACGTCATCAACTGATGAGACGTGACATGACACCAATATGTAAACATATTCTTTTTTTTTTAATTGCTGATGATTTTTTTTATGACGGCGTATTAGGGTCATATATGACGGAAAAAAAATGAGAGGGGATTATTTCGAGTTTTTAAACTCAAAAATATGTCGGTTTTAAAACTTGAAAAAAAAAGTCCGTATGTTTGTCCGTATGCTGTATGTTTTAAAAGTCCGTATGTTTGTCCGTATGCTGTATGTTTTAAAAGTCCGTATGTTTATGATAATTTGATGATTTTGCACTAAAAGTATTTATTGCTAAATCTGGTGGAAAAGTATAATTTTAATAAGGTCATTGCTGCAACGTGAGGCGGTCCGATTCCGCCGATTATTTTTCTGAGTTTAAAAACTGGCAAATTTGTGAGTTTAAAAACTCTAAATAACGCCCCCTCGTTTTTTTTTCTCCCGTTTTTATGGCCCTAATACGCCGTTGTATTTTTTAAACCAGGAGAGCAGATTATTTTTATAAAGGCATGTTTGTTCATGTTCTTTTCAAAGCTTTGGAGTTAAAGAGAGAAGCAGCAACGAAACGAGACGAAGCCAACAGGAAGGAAGAAAAAAGGTAAACGATGTTTTAAAGACGTGATGAAAAAGCTGCTGAGAGACTTGGCACCCTGAGACATGAAATAAAACTCACATTCCTGCTGCGGATTGATCAAAACAATGACTGATTTGGTAAATTATGAGATATTAAATTAAAAAAAAAACAAAAAACTCATCTGTTCATTCTGACGTGGTTTCATACTTGACTTCCTGTGGGAATTTCCATTTTCATTCCAAAGTTTCTAATTTGATTTTCCAACATTTTCTGATTTCCTGAAGTAACTCAGAACACTTTCAAACATTTTCCTACATTCTGATTGGCTGTCCTTTAATGCGAAGAGTTCTGATTGGAGGATGACTTCATCTTTGTTCTGCATCTTGTTTTAGGAATCAGAGATGATAGAAAATGTTGGAAAAACACAAACTGCTGATCGTTGCAGCATTTCCAGTAAATCTATGATACTCGGGGTCGTTTATTACACTAATTAATGAATTTGATGATAAAACCTCTCCAGGAAGCTGTGAAGGGATCGTCACGTTCGTGTTTCCTGTTCGGACTTTTTCAGTCTGATATTTTGCTGATTTGTTCCAATGAGATTCCAAATGTTTTTGTTTTTTTGCTGTTTATTTGTCTTTTTTCTGATTTTTTTCAAATTGTCTTATAATTTTAATGCTGACATGTATGTTCTGGTGAACGCCTTATTAAAGCCCTTTGAGGGTTTTCTTTTTTTTTGCAGTTCTCCCTCATATTTTCATTTTTTTCCTAAAATCTCATATTTTTATTATTTTTTTGTTATATGTGAAAACAAAAGAAAAAAGTGGGTAAACAGGTGGAATTCTCTGATGTCACTTCCTGGTTTGAACCTGATAGTAAATACTGCCTGATTCAGTGAAAACACAAGAAACCACGAGGAGTTCACACTCAGGCTGCACCACCAGGCGTGTGCTGCGTGTTTTCACCGTGTGCATGTGTGTGCGTGTGCGTGTGTGTACTCTACAGAATAGGGAGCAGTCTTTAATAAAACATTAAACAGGTTGATAAAACACGCGTGTAATTGCTCTGAGCAGCTTTACGTGTCAGATCATCTGAACGACGTCTAAGATTCACGCCAACGGGAAAACATCGGATTTACTGTCAGAAATCCATCCGGATCTTAAAGCCCCAATCCAGAATTTAAACTTAAATCTTCAGAAGTGACAAATAATCACAGTTCTACACATCATGAGTTAAAATAAGGAGCTTCATTCGTGCGAATGTAAATGTTTGCTACGGTGACGTAACACGTTAAACTTTGCTGCTTCATTTTACGTCGACAAATTCGTCAAATAAAACAGTTTGGTCCCAAACAAACCCGATCAGATGGAAAGTTATTTCCTGATAGTGATTTTCGGTTTCGTTTGAAGGTGGAACGGCTCGTATTTCCACCGTTCGTGTGGAATGTTCCGTCACCACAGAAGAAGCAGATCAGTGGAAACAGGCAAGATGGCCGACCATCAGTTTACCGTCAGATTTTATCTTCTTATTAAAAGTGTTTAAATCCAGCAGAGTGACGTGAGAAACGGCAAACCAACTTCTCCCTGATTTTCACTTTGGTGGAGGTAGAATAACACACGCCCACTTATGATGTCACTTCCTCTCCTGCTTTTTCTGGTTTAGAATGAAAATCTACTTTTTTTTGTTCCAAACCAGTTTACGTTTGGCTGAAATACTCTGAATGGTTCTGAATTAGGTTCAGGAAGTAGATCAAACCGTTCCGTGTTGATGGATCTGTTGAGAACCAGTTTAACGTATGAAGGTTTTTTCCTGTAGGGGGCGCTGTAACATCACAGTTTATGGATTGGGGCTTTAAAGCGAACTTCTGATTCCAGCTGAATTTTCTGATTTTGTTCTCCGTTATCAAAGATAAATCTGCTCCTTTTTACATCAAAGCTCGTTTTAGAAAGTTCCAGAGAGGGAACGAGGCAAACGGAAGCTAGACAAGCTAACTAGGCTCACAGCTACAGGCAGCATGCATGCACATCACGAAATAAGATGCTCCAACAAACATGTTTCAACTTTAATGATTGTTACACATATGTGTCAAATGAATTCTGAATTAGCTTATTCCTAAAGAAATACAATATATGTTGTGAACACGCTCATGCTAAAACGTTAGCTTCCTGCGTTAAACAGCTTTCAGACACATTCTTCATAAGGAGTTTTAGTGTAGCTTAAGTTTGATTTAAGTGCCAATTTAAGTGCTGCAGTCTCAGACTTTTTAGGGTTCTGAGACTCAGAAAACGACCCTGTGAAGTGCTAAAGGCTCCGAGCGCACAAACGCCTCAGCCTCGTCCAAGTCATTCGCTTTTTTTTCCCGAATCGACCCGAAAAAAATGTTAGTATCTGTCACGCTGTTAGCCATGTTAGCCTCGATTTTCTGATTCCAAAGAACGTCAAACAGCAACAGCAAAGAATCCAAAGAGCGTGCACGAGAGCGTGCACGAGAGCATCTTTAAATACTGATAAGAAAAAACACAAGGCAGGACTTTTCACATTTAAAGAGGGGTCAAAGGTCAGAGAGGAGCTGGCCACATATTAAAAACACATCCTCAACTTTTTATACATGCATGGGGCTCAAAAACCAAAGTGTTTCCTGAATGTGTGTATCTGTGTGTGTGTGTGTGTGTCTGTACGGAGCTGATTTCCTGAGAAGAAGAAGAAGAAGAAGAAGACCCGCCTTGACGGGAAAGATTTGTTAGGCAGGACAGGAAACAGCAAAGCAAAGGTGCGTAATAAAACCCCGTGAAACAGAAACGTCTACGCCTCTACCTGTACAAAAACATCTTCATCATCATCATCATGCTCCATACTATGTACACGTACGTTCTGCCAAACCAGCACCTGAAAGTCACAACATCCAATCAGAATGTATTGCTGATGAGTGGGAGGAGCTCCGTGTTTGAGCGCTGAGGAAGGCAGAGAGGAATGTTTCGTTCAGCCTGGACAAACACGGACGTCACGCGTGACGACAGTTTGCATATGAAGGTCTGACTGCATCTTCTCGTTTGTGGTGAATTCGGTTGAACATTCAGAAGTTTTCCTGAGTTTGAGTCGCTGTGACAGAAAGGGCCACGAGAAACATCCAGAGGGTTCAGGACAACGCCGATCTTATTCCTACTTATTATCAGCAAACATCATGAAAAGACAAAAATCAGCATGGATTTATTCTACTAAAGGTTTAGTCTCAGGATTTCAAAGGCGTGGCTCGCTATAAATAGATCTTTAGATCCCTGCTAAAGTTCCAAAAGTTGTTGTATTTACCACTTTTGTCTTTTGGCAAAAATTAGGCAGAATCAGTGAGACGTAAATGTGGATGAATTCACAGGATTCAGCGAATATTTGTGACACGCTGCGTCACCAGGTAAGGAAACACCTGCATCATATAATCCATGACTGCTACTCAGAGAAAAACTCCTTTTTTATGCTTGACAAATCAACGTCACACAGAAAGACACGCCCACCACACGGGCGCCGTGGGCCTTTTGGCCACGCATCCTGTGTTTCTGTAACATGAGGAGCTCAGAGATAAAAACAGGATCATCAGAGACGAAGAATTCCTGAAATCTCACAAAGTCTAGAAAAAGTCAGAGGGAAGAAAACAACACGCGTGAGCTCCTCCTCATGGAATCTTTACTAACCTGTTGAATAAGGCTGGACGATATAAACGATATAAAGTCACGATATAAAAACATCTTTGATATAAAAATGAGAACATCAATATAAAATTGATAGAAAACGGTGCTTGAAAACAGGAAGTTAATGACGGCTCAAACAGCCAATAGCTCGTCAGAACTGGAACAAACCAGCCAATCAGGTGGCAGTGTCATAATAAGCTCCACCCACTTCTGCAAAGTAGCATGTAGCTAAGCAGTGAACATGCCGCAGCCTGTGTGCTGATATGTGAGCAAAGTCAGACAAACATGTCAGAAAACACATGAGGTGAGGAAAGTGAAGCTCAGCAGGTTACGAGACGCCGTGGACAAAAAAAAAAAAAAAAANAAAAAAAAAAAAAAAAGAGTGGTTAAAGTCTGACGGCCACGTTCACGTTCATCAGCTGATGAAGCTTTCAGCCTGAAGCTCGGATTTATTACGAAGGAGGATGTGATTTACAGTTTTTCACTTCATATAAATGTTGGTTATTTTTTACGTTCAGAACATGAATGAATAAAATGTTAAAATAAATCTGAAGT
Source organism: Lucifuga dentata (assembly GCA_014773175.1). Lineage (NCBI taxonomy): Eukaryota > Metazoa > Chordata > Actinopteri > Ophidiiformes > Bythitidae > Lucifuga > Lucifuga dentata. The sequence continues at coordinate 12,287 of VXCM01002700.1, forward strand.
GTTCAACTTCAAATGCAGCAGAACCTTTGTCAGGATTTATATCCTGATATATAAAAAAATATATCGCGATAAAAAAATGTTCATATCGTCCAGCCCTCATGCAGAATGTTCTCATTTTGAGCCGTTCAACAAATTCTAAACACGGAGACGTTTATAGATTATTTGCATGTTGATTTCTCTGGTTTTAGCTAAAGTTGCTGTTTTATTTTTTTTATGGATTTATATCCATGCATGTTTGTATGTTGATCTAAACGTGGTGGCCAGAAAAACAGAAATTCATTGTAATTTTATGTTATTTTATTAGACTTTTATTTAACCAGGTAAGTCTCACTGAGATTTAAAATCTCTTTTTCCAGACAAACCTGTAGTAAAAGTCATTAAAATTAAAACGTCCTGTAACAAACAGGAAGTTTATCAGATCATGTTTATTGCTGATTCAGCTCTGATCATGTTTCAGGCTGGTTTTTTTTTTTAATATTCAGGGGTGTTTCTAACATTTTGTCCACCTCATCCACTTAAACAGAGAAGCCAAAATATTAGAAACATGGTAAAATACATCCTGTTAGTAAGGAAACGTCCATGTATACGTCTTACATTAACACGCATTTCAAGACACGTGTGAGGCTCTCTGACGTGTTTTTAGTATGTTTGGAACCTCATGGAGTCACATGACGACGTCAGGCCACAGACACAGACACTCGTTAGCGGAGAAAATCCACTTTTGGTTTTTGTCTTTCGTTGGATTTGTTGATAATAATGATGAAAAACCAGCAGCCTTATACCTGAACGAGAGGCAGGGAGGGAGGGAGGGTTAGGGTGTGGTAGAGCTGCTGTAGGTCCGATGAGGTTGGTGAGTCGACTGAAAAGTGAAGTAGCACCACGGTTAGGGATCGTAGAGAAGTTCCGTTCCGTCTGCGAGCGGAAAATACCTGGAGAACAGTATTGCTGTTAAGACAACTTTAGTGTCGACCGTTAAAAAAGACATAAATAGAAAGAAAGCTTGATTTCAGTGAACACTGGCAGAGGCTGACCATCTCAAAAACCCCGACTGAGGGTTCGTCAGAAAAAAAAATTAAATAACCATAAAAAACATAAGAAACAACACAGTTCACCGCTATTTGCTGCAGTCCTTCCGCGGCTGCTCGTCGGTCGTACATTTGTCGGTCATTTCCTGGCAAAAATCTACCGTTACCGTCTGGTTGGATTTTTCCAAGGAAAGTCCCGATTCTGTGTACGAGCTGACTTCACGGCTGTCCGTAGCTTTGACCGGCCCCTCCGCCCCGTTCCTCACCGCCGAGTCAGGCTCGGGCGACCCGAGGAAGCCAGGCTCGGGCGTGGCCGAGCCCGACCAGGCGGTGAGGTCGATGCTGGTGGTGGCGGCGGCGGCGGCGTGGGAACGTTTGGGCAGATGTGGGTGGGGCTTGGGGTCGTTGTTGGCGGCGGGCCGCAGCACGGGGCAGTAGTGGTGTAAGGACTGAACCTGCTCAGGGCTGAGCTGAACGTCTCTGCACACCTCCTGAGACAGACAGGAGAAGTTCTCCCACAGCTCGCCCATACAGGCCTTCAGCTGGTTCCTCTCCGTCAGCAGCTTCTCCTTCTCACACACCTGCACGCACACACACACAGTGTCACAACATTACCTCACACACCTGGTTTCTGCACACCTGTTGGTATTAAAGCACCATTAAAAAACGTGACATTACTGACAACTGTTTTCCAAAGTATAAACCCGTGTTTTAGTTTTCATGTTATTTTTTAAATCCTCTAATCTTTAAAAATCAGATGTTCAGGTGACACACCTCAAAATTCAGCATTCCTGCTGATAATATGCGTTTGAATGTAGAAGGAACCGCCAAGATTATTTTAAAAGCAGTCTTCTCCTGGGACTATTTTCCCTGGCGGAGGCATACATTTTCTTCCATATTTGATTGGTTAATTAAGGAACTCAACAAACAATAATAACGGTGTGCTGTTCTATATGATGATTGTTTCACGTCTCTGCAAGTTGGTTTTTATGTCGTGCTGGATGAACTGAAACCAATGACAGTCGGGAAGGTAGGAAAAACAATTTGAAAATGTACCGCTCCAGTAGTATGTTTTGGAAAATGGTTGGCAGCAATGTAACACGTCTGCAGGTTTATTTATTGTGCTCAAACATGCAAAACCACCTGTATGTTCCTTTAAGCTAAGTAGCCCACGTCTCTGTCCTAACTGACTCTACATGTCATCCTGGGTGGGGTTACATCTTGAGTGGGTCACTTGTTAGTCTGCTGCTATGTGTGACCCCGCCCCCAAGCTGCATGATCAGCAAAGACCTACAGGAGGCTACAGGAAGTGAGTTTAGGCTGGTTTGGCCTTGCTGGAGGTCATGCTGTCAGACAGCCAGCAGAGGGCGCCACTCCACGCTCTCTACTCACCAGCTTTCTGATCTCACACTCCAGGTTCAGGATGCAGTCCAGCTTCCTTTTGCGGCAGCGCTGCGCTGCGATGCGGTTCTTGCTCCTCCGCCTCACGTCGTGGATGAACTCCAGCTGCTCTGAGGTCAGTTTGTGCATTTTCACCAACATTTGGAAGTCGTTCCGTGGAAGATTCGTGATTTGATCTACAGGAAACGGGAGCTTCACCTGGGGACGAAAGAGAGAGAGAGAGAGAGAGAGAGAGAGAGAGAGAGAGAGAAGAGGATGAATAAGAAGATAAACTGACTTTTTATCCAATATTACTAAAAGTAGCCTGATACTCCAGGAAATACTCTGTATTTAGGTGACAAAGGGAAGGACAAAGAGGAGGAAGGAAACAAGGAAACAAGGGTGCAATAAACAAAGTAAAAAAAAAAAGGAAAGAAAGAAATAAAAACAAACCAATGAAGGAAGAAAATAAGAAAGAAAGGACAGATAGATAGATACATAGATATAGATAATAATAATTATCAGAAAAATAAACCATATTTTCATCCCAGTTTTAGTCAAATAAAAGAATCAAATAAAAGTATTAAATACTCCTAAACACAGTAAATATACTTCATTACTCTCCACCTCTGATATGACACACACACACGCACGCACGCACGCACACACACACACACACACACACACACACACACACACGGATACATGCGTGTGTCCAGCAGGGGGCAGCAGAGCTCCGTGTGGAGCGTCATATGTGTTGGCTGAGCTCCAGCTTCTCATACGAACATGCAGCACATTCTCATACTGAGGGGGAAAGGTGATTCTTCTGCCCCGGAGCACCTGGACAGGTGCCAACGTGGCAGACTGGGGGGGGGGGGNGGGGGGGGGGGATCCAAATCCATGTCAGGTGATTTCTGGGAGCATGATGTCTGCAGCAGCATTGTCTGTACGACTCAGAACAAAGGATCACAAACTCAGGTCCTCAATCAGGAAGTGATCCACGTTCCATATATGTGTGTTTACTGTTTTATTCTGACAGTAACACGTAATCTTTCATGTGTTTGTGTCTTATTCTGCAGCAACACATGATCTTTCATATGTTTACATGTTATTTTGACAGTAACAGCAGCTCAGCTTCTTTACCTCACAGCCAGATCAGATCAATCAGAGAGGATCCCAACAATCAGAGAGGATCCAACAATCAGAGAGGATCCCAACAATCAGAGAAGATCTTAACAATCAGAGAGGATCCCAACAATCAGAGAGGATCTTAACAATCAGAGAGGATCCCAACAATCAGGGAGGATCCAACAATCGGAGAGGATCCCAACAATCAGAGAGGATCTTAACAATCAGAGAGGATCCCAACAATCAGAGAGGATCCAACAATCAGAGAGGATCCCAACAATCAGAGAGGATCCCAACTATCAGAGAGGATCCAACAATCAGAGAGGATCCCAACTATCAGAGAAGATCCAACAATCAGAGAGGATCTTAACAATCAGAGAGGATCCCACAATCAGAGAGGATCCCAACAATCAGAGAGGATCTTAACAATCAGAGAGGATCCCAACAATCAGAGAGGATCCAACAATCAGAGAGGATCCCAACAATCAGAGAAGATCTTAACAATCAGAGAGGATCCCAACAATCAGAGAGGATCCCAACAATCAGAGAGGATCCAACAATCAGAGAGGATCTTAACAATCAGAGAGGATCCAACAATCAGAGAGGATCCCAACAATCAGAGAGGATCCAACTATCAGAGAGGATCCCAACAATCAGAGAGGATCCCAACAATCAGAGAGGATCTTAACAAAGGAGGCAGAGGAAGACGGATGGAGAGCTGGCAGAGATGAGAGGAGCTCTGCCTTACTCCTCTTCCTCCTCCTCTTTGTTTCCTCTCCTCTTTCCTCTCCTCTTCCTCCCAGCGGAGCTCAGGAAGAACAAAGTCAAACAAAAGAGGAAGAGAAAGAGGAGAAGCGATGCTGACGCTCTCTGGAGACGCTGAACCTCTCAGATGCTGCTGCTGCTGCTGTTACATGACAGGATCAGGATCAGGATCAGGCCCTGCAGAGGAGCAGACCTGTCCCTCAGAGAGGAAGTAGTTTGCGTTTCCTGGTCAGACTGCGGCCCTCTGAACCACCAGGACCCATTTCTCATCTCAGCTCGACATCTGCATGCAGACGCATGAATAAATAATGACCGGAGCTTTCAAGGCCACGCCGCCTCTCTGTGCTGCCAGGACACGCCAACACCGCCTCACAGGAAGACATGAACACGGATCAGATCCGTCTGAGCCTGAATCGCTTCTTTCAGTCAGAAAACTCAGATTCTGTCACATGATGTTTGACAAAGCAGGTTAGGACAAGAGGGGAAGGAGACGGGGAAGGAGACAGCCAGGTCTCCTCAGCGACCTTGTGATGGTTTCTCTTTCCCCCTCATCCAGCGGTACTCAGGGGACGTCTAAATTTAGCTGCTCCACCAGGAGAACCAGTTCAGCAGCCAGTCTGGATGACAGAGTACGCCTCCTTTTTATTCTCTCCATTCCTCCTTCCTGCCCTCACTCACTCCTCTCTCTAGGCCGTTCCGCTGTAAATGGGGTACGGAGTGAAAAGTAGGGCTCATCTGTTATCAGGAGCCAGTCCACCTTAAAAAATACAGGATGTTCATCTGGACGCCTCACAGTGCTGGTTATTTCCTTATCACATGGATCTGACTAGCTTAGCTTAGCACAGAGACAAAGAATCCACCGGACCATCAATCAGGTCACGTCACACACGTGATCTTTTGGAACGCATGCTGGATTTTTCAGGTTCTGAAGTGTTTTTCCACCGTTCAGACAGGAAAATCACAGCGACTCTTAAAACCCGTTTTAACTGTTAAAAGACCATAACAACCCGCATACACGTCACATTTTCTAAAACATAAAACCATATTTTAGTTTTATTTATTAATAAAATTAAGTCACTTTGAAATAAATAATGGCATTTTATTCTCTGATGATTATTTATCACGTCGCTACAAGATGATTTTTATATTACTCTGAACCAATGTTAGTCTGGAAGGTAGGAAAAACAATTCTAATATTTACTGCTCCAGTAGCATGTTTTGGGAAATGATTGGCAGTAACATAATGTGTATGTAGGTTGTATTTTTTTGGGCTCAAACATGCAAAATCACCGGTATGCTCCTTTAAAATGCAGTGTGAATGCGAGTAAGGAACCAGAGCTCCTGCTCCGGAAATTTCCAGTAAAATCCTTCCTGCTTTAGTTCTAAACCTTTGCTGGAGAATAAGACAATCTCCACTACAGCCCCATTAGGTACAACTACACACAGCTACACACATGTACACAACATCACACTTTTCTGCAGACATGACAAATGAGAGCACAGGAAGCTCTTCTGTCTAAGGTGTGTGTGTGTGTGTGTGTGTGTGCGTGGTGTGTATTTGTGCTGCGGGGTGACTCCCGGCATGATCTCAGGGTAACGAAGAGTCACGGCATCTCATTACCTTCTTACTTTTTTTTTTGTAGTTTATTTATACATGCTCTTTGCACTTCCTGTCACATGTTCATAAAAACGAAAAATACAAAATTACATTAAAAAAAAGGAAATGTGACGGAGAAACTGTAAAAAAGCCTCGAGGGGCTTAGCATGTATCCAAGGCAGAACATACATGTCACTATCTAATTGATACAACAATTAGCAAAAAAAAAAATAGAAAAATGAAAAATAAATAATAAAATAAAATAATAAAAGAATATTTGAAATCTTTTAGAATAACTCTGACAAAATATCAGACTCAGAAAGTAACATACATGAACAAAGAGAAATCAGAGTAAAAATCCACATGGATGATGCTGATTTGTTCACGGCTTTCTTAAACTGAAGATTAATGAGATTAGAGGGAACAATATTCCATAAACTTTATGCATCACACTAGTAAATATAGATTTTAGAATATAGATATATATAGATAAATATAGATTTTAGAATATACATAAATATAGATAAATATAGATTTTTAGAATATATATAATATAGATATAGATTTTAGAATATAGATAGATTTTAGAATATACATACATATAGATAAATATAAATATAGATTTTAGAATATAGATAAATATAGATTTTACAATATAGATAAATATAGATAAATATAAATAAATATAGATTTTAGAATATAGATAAATATAAATATAGATTTTAGAATATAGATAAATATAAATAAATATAGATTTTAGAATACAGATAAATATAGATATTTCTTGGGCAAACAGCACTTCTCCTGTTAAGTTTGAACACTGTAGGCAACAGAATAAGCCCCTCCCCCTCGGGTCGCCTGAAGCATCGTTTTCAGGTCCGCCGCCTCATTAAACAGACGTTTCACTGCTGATGTGAAATTTAAGGAGCTCCGTAGTTTTTTGCTGCTTTCTGACATCAGCAGCTGCTTTGATTTTGCTGCCAGCGTGAAGCGTGTATTCATTGTTTCACACGTTTGAGCCCAATAAATACACGCGGCTTCACGGATAATTAATGACTCAAACAGGTGAATTTGGTGTTCAGGTGAAAGATGGGATTTGATGAAATAAAAACTAAAAGACACTGATATTTTGGAAAATGGTTGTCAGTAACGTGATGCAGTTGGTTTACATTGAAACATGTAAAACCACCAGTATGGTCCTTTAAAATCAGATTTGACTCATTTGACTTACAGACGTTATGAGAATGTTATTCTACAAGCAGAAACGTTCTGTAAAAGCATGATGAATGATAAATCAGAGTCTGACCGCAGCCACGTCAGATCAGGAGTGGAGCAAAGGTTCGCTACTGCAGCGGAACTCATATTAAGCTCTTTGCACTTCCTGTCACATGTTCATTTGGTTTCATGTAAAAAAAAAAAAAAAAAANTAAAAAAAAAAAAAAAAACAACAATGTGCTGATGTGAGGACTACTTCCTCATTCCTCCCACACACGCTGAGATCGATATTTTTTGCTCTGGCCAGACGAAACGCAAGGATGATCTCAACGCCTACGCAGCATCAGAGCCTCAGAGACGCTGCGTGCACCAGAACAATGCACGACTGCTGAGTGTGCAAAGTGTTTTCACACTTACAGCAGTTGGTGCAGCCAGGACGCAGCACCACACCTGAAACTCAGGTCAGAGAGTGTGATCATCAGGTGTGGTCATCCCTCCAAACCAGCAGGTAAAAGCGCCCAGAGCGGCTTTGCTAACCGCTAACATGCAGAAAATGAAGCAGAAGAAGAAGAATAGTAAGACAGGAAATGATGCAAAAAAGTATGATGTGACGACCCTCTGAATCAGTCCAACTTCCAGACGTTTCTTTGAACGACATTTAGTTTCTTCTGGAAATCCAGAGTATTGCTAACATCCTAAGCTAAGGGTTTTGTCACGAGTCTCAGGACAAACATGGCCTCGCCTCTCTCCTCTCTCTCTCTCTCTCTCTCTCTCTCATCCTGAAATATCCTGACCCTGCTCTCAGACGGGTCTATCCTGGAATTTGACTCCAGTCTGAGGAGGACAGTTACCGCAAAAACTCAAACAGGAAGTTTTCCTGACCGGAGTTCATGTGTGAAAGCAGCTAAAGACACAGAGACAGGCAGAGGGACAAACCACTGCTTAGTTTAAAGGGCCATACCGTCCATTTTGCATGTTTGAGCCTAATATATTCAGATTTCATCCATGTAACGTTACTGACAATCATTTCCATACTACTGGAACGGTGAATTAAAAATGTTTTTCCTTCCTTCCAGACCTCCACTGGTTTCAGTTCATTCTGCTATTAAAATCAACTTGTTGATGCTTGAAACATNCCTTCCAGACCTCCACTGGTTTCAGTTCATTCTGCTATTAAAATCAACTTGTTGATGCTTGAAACATTAGGGTTAGGTATGGTATGGTCCTTTAATGCATTCTCAGCTCAGATGCTGGTTCTCAAATTCCCCTTTAGGACTGAGAGTCTAAGTAGGACTGTGGGGAGTCTTTGTAGACCCTCAGAATGACCTGAGCGGCTGAAGGCTCTGGTCTGTTCTGTGACCTTTCACCCCGTGCCACAGGAAGCTGCTGCACCGTGTAAAAGTCAGAAAAGGCCAGTAAAAGTGGTCCTGCAGGCTTTGTGAAGGTGTTGCTGGTGGAACGCAGACGTTGCTGCTCGGAGCGACATGGCGGCTTGGACGAGGCTCGGTGTGCTGCTCTCTAACAACTTCCTGTGTCCAGCCTGCAGTCGCTGTGGCTATTTTTACCCTGAAAACACGCCAGGCTGCTGTTTGTTTGGACAGAGAGGAAGCGTGAAGTAGCACTTCTTCACCAAACCAAGAGCAGAACTCAGGCTGCATCCTCTCAGAGCTTCCTGTCACCTGAAACTCAACATTCATCCAAACCATAAAAAAACAAACTAAAGCTAACACACAACACACACGTCAGTAAAACACAGCTGTAGCAGTCAGTAGTGCACATCTCTGAAGTTAAAGGATCATACCAGTGATTTTGCATGTTTGAGCCCAATAAATATGACCTGTGTGCACCTTATATTACTGATAACCATTTTACAAAACAGGAAACCACATTTTAGTTTTGCTGTTATTTTGCCAAATTTCTTAATGTTCAGGTGATAAATCCACCTTAAAATTCAATGTTTCATCTGCTAAGATGTACTGTTTTTAATTTCAATAGTATAGAATTAATTATTCTATATTTCCTGGCAGAGGTGTACATTTTCTTCTGTGCAGTTTAAATAAAGTTACTTAAAAAAACATTTAGTAAATTTAATAGTTCTCTGTGATGATTATTTATCTCAGCACGTTTCAAGTCTCTACAAGTTGATGTCGTACTGGAATGAACTGAAGCCAATGACAGTCTGGAAGGTAGGAAAACCTTCCAGACTGTCAATTTTAATTTTGCAATCTTATTGCAAAAATTTTAATTTTGCAATTTTTCAATTTTTCAATTCAAAATTTCAAAAAATTTTCATTTTTCAATTTTTCAATTTTTCAATTTTAATTTTGCAGTCTGCACAAAACCTTTTGTTTTGTGCAGACTGCAAAATTAAACTCAAATGTAGCTTTGAGAGCACTTAGTATTATCGCTAATTATAATCAATTAAACATCAAATTATTAAATTAACAAGGTGTTTGATTAATAACCTAAATGAGACACGTAACTTACGTGTCTCATTTCTGCGTTAAGTTTCATCGTCTCTTAGTGAAAAAATATTGATCTGATTGATTCAGTCACTCTGTTGTGGTGAGTAGAACGTATTGATCTTCACATCTGTCAATACATGCTAATATACGGCGCTAACATATGGTGCTAAAAGATGGGTAGCATACGGCGGTAACATATGGTGCTAAAATATGACTAATGTACGGCGCTAACGTAAGGCGCTAACATACAGCATAAAATACGGCTCACATACAGCGCTAAAACAGGCTAACATATGGCTAACGTACAACGCTAACATATGGCGCTAACATAGCCAGTGACAATATACCAAACACTTGCGCTAGTTTTCTGTCTGAATGTGCAGAATAAACACTGACCTTTTAAGAGTTTATTTTGTAGTAACAAACCTGTAAAGTAAATATTTTATTTTATTAATGAAGCAGAGTAAAAGTAAAAAGTTTATGAAAATATAAATACTGAAATACAGAAATCAGAAATCTGCCTTGATAATTAGCACGTTTCTGGTTTCTGGAGGTGGATTATGTTCTAATGATACAGGAAGTAGCCGGGGGGATTTCCTGCCTGAGGAAACCTGACCTATCACATGCCGTGACCGCACCTTGAAACCACCAATCACAGGCTTCAAACGGCAGCATCACCGACCAGCAGACTGCTGTAAATCTCTGCTGCACCATTACGCCGCTGTTTAACGGCCGCTAACGCTGACCTGCAGGGCAGCTTCCCTGTGATATGATGAGGAGCCGAGTGTGATGCCGTGTGCGTGTTACGTGTTCAGACCGTGTTCTACACTCACCTCTGGCCCTCGCTCCTGCACGTGGCAGGACTCGCTGTCTCCCTCTGAGAAGGAGCCTGACNCCTCTGGCCCTCGCTCCTGCACGTGGCAGGACTCGCTGTCTCCCTCTGAGAAGGAGCCTGACTCGTCGCTGGAGTTGGTGCCGTAGGACTGCTCGCATTTGATCTTGGGCCGCACCTGGTTAAAGAGGGCGTCGCCGCCCACGCTTTGCTCCTGCTGGTCCACGGTAAAGCAGCGCGTCACGCTGGAGCACGGCGAGGAGGAGAACTCAAACTGCGGCAGGCTGCAGGGAGAGCCGCCGCTGCCGTCCTCCGCGTAGGAGTAGGAGGAGCAGGAGCTGGAAGTCCTGGTGCGCGTCTCGCAGGGAGGCGAGCGCGGGCACACTTTGATTGGCATGGGGCAGCTGGTGTTGGGCCGCGGCCGGCACAGGAGCGGCGGCTCGGAGGAGGCGGCGCTGGGAGAGTACGTCTGGGAGGCGGGGAGGGACTGGCTGGCTCCCGCCCACAGGCCCTTTGGCGTGTGCTCGGCGAGCTCCATCTCCAAAGAGTTACCGCCCGGGTAGGAATGCGCCGGCGTTCCCAGACGGTTGCAAGCCCCTGAGGAAAATATAACACTACGGCGGTCCAGCTCCACTTCCTGTTTGCAGACCCCATCACAAGAGGTGGACTTAAGGGACAACCCTGCAGGGAAACTGTCCACTTCCTGTGGGGACATAACAGACACCAGCTCCCCAGTGAAAGGCCTGAAGTCCTTTTTATGATCTCCCTGAGAGTTTCCTTTGTCCTGGGCGAGGACGAGTCTGTTGGCGAATAGCTGCGGCGACGCGTTGGGCAGACTGGGGAGGTCGCCGCCTTTCTTGAAGAAGGCTCGAAGGCAGGAAGGGGACTTGGTTCTCTTGGTTCGTTCCACGGACATGGGACTGTCCATCTCCATGGCGGTCACGCTGCCATCCTGCTCGTCTCCTGACAGGCACAGCGAGACGCCCTCTTCCTCTGCCCGCGGCTCAACTTTGATCTGAGCCAGAGGCAGCCCGCCCGGGTCTGCCGTCGCCGTGCCGACGCCGCTCTCTGTTAATGTGCTTGGAAAACCTGAGGTTCTGGTGTGTGAGGAGGTGTTGTTATTGTGCTTGTTGCAAGCCCACTGGTACTTCCTGTATTTCGGGCAGCGTGGAAGATCTGACGCTCCGTGCCTGTCAAAGTCCAGCCAGCTGTCTGTGAGGTCGCTAGGCGTAGCCGTCGCCAGCCGGTCGTCATCGGGGCGCCGCAGGGAGGCAAGGCCGTCGGCGCAGCGCCTCGCCCGGGGGGAGGCGGGCCTCACCGCCTCTGATTGCATACTCTCATCCTCTGAGTTGTTCGCCTCCACCGCCACCTTGCGGCAGAGCAGCAGGCCATCCTCCTCGCTGCGCAGCTGAGCTTCCAGGAAACGGAAGCAGGAGTCCTCCAGGTTGTGCATGCGCAGGAATTCGGCACATCGGATGACCTCCTGGATGTTTTCTCTGCTGAGTAACAGCTTTGCCGTGTAGGCAAACTGCAACAAAGGGGCGAATCCCCTGGCAGTGACCTGCAAAACAAACAGGGAGACGGCGGTCGTTACCATCAGCAGAGCGATTGTTCGGAGGCGTGGAGTGTGGCGAGACAGCGACACTTCCTCCTCTGCACACTAAAGCAGCAGCTCATGGTTTTATGGGGTCAGCATGGACGTTCTGCAGCAGCAACGCAGCTCGTTTCTTCTCCGTTCAAAACAAAATCCTGCTGAAATTCCGGCAGAATTCCCGACTGCTTTTCCTAAACGTTTCCGCTCGGCGCACGCCGTTCTGAGCAGAAACCCGCTTCAAAATTTACCGTCAGCCAATAAGATTTGAGAGCAAAGGTCGAAGAATAGCTGCCTTAAAGGAGCATCCTGGTGATTTTGTGTGTTTTGAGCCAAATACATACAACCTACATACATGTTACATCACTGTCAACCATTTCCAAAACATTCTACTGGAGCGGTAAATATTAGAATTGTTTTTCCTACCTTCCAGTCTGACATTGGTTTCACTTCATTCCAGTATGACATAAAAATCAACATGTAGAGACGTGAAATGTGCTGAGATCAATAATCAACACAGCAAACGAGGCGTGTATTAAATGTTTTTGTAGAAATAACTTTATTTAAACATCAGAATAAATAAAACCGCTTTTACCAGAGAAATCTGACAAACAGCTTCTACACCGCATGTACAGTGTCAGCAGGTGAAACGTTGAACTTTTAAACCTGAACGTTTGATTTTGAATTATGGGATTTAGCAAAATAACACTAAATGCTTTGGAAAACTTTTGGCAGTAATGTAACATGGGCTTAAACATGGAAAACCACAGGTATGCTCCTTTAAAGGCATCATGTAGTAGTTGTTGGAGTGTGTTCCGGTGTGTAACGTAACGTTCTCTCTGCCTGGTCTGAGTCCGCGGCTTAACGGCTGCAGCTGATCCTCGCCGCGGCCATGTGGCGTGGGATGATAGAGGAGGCTTTCCGTGTCGACTTAACGCTCTGTAATTAGGTAGAGTCCTGAGTCTGCACAAGTCCAGCTGCTGAACAGCAGAAAGAGGAACAAACCCAACACACGGTACCTTTCTGACACGTTCCAAAAAAAAAAAACAAAAAACAATTTTACTTTTCCTGCTACTTTGCCAAATTCCCTAATCTTAAAGGACCATTCCATCCGTTTTGCATGTTTGAGCCTAATATATTCAGTTTTCATAATGTTACTGACAATCATTTCCAAAGCATACTACTGGAACGGTGAATTAAAAATGTTTTTCCTACCTTCCAGACCTCCATTGGTTTCAGTTCATTCTGCTATTAAAATCAACTTGTTGATACTGTAAACGTTCTTGGGATAGGTAATCCATCATCACCAACAAGACGTGTATTCAGGTTTTTTTAGAAGTTATGTAATTTTAGTGTTTAAGCTCAATAAAAAGCGTGGAGTGAATGTATGCCTCCACCGGGGAATATAGTCCCAAAAGAAGACCTGCGTTTATGGAAAAATTTAAAGGACCGTGACTTCATAAGGCTGTGTAACTATTAGCAGGAGAAACATGGATTTTTAAGGTGGGTGTATCACTTGAATATTTGATTTAGAAAGATTAAGAGATTTAGCAAAATATCAGGAAAGCTGAAATACAGTTTTATCCTTTGGGAAATGATTGTCAGTAACATTACATGTGTGAAAACTGAATATATTAGGCTCTAACATGCATAATGGTTGGTATGGTCCTTTAATTTTTCAAACTCAAACGTTCAGGTGACACATCCACCTTAAAATTCAATGTTTCAACCACCGTAGACGACCTTCATTTTTAATTTCTTGGTAAAAGCTGTTTTCTCCTGAAACTATATTTTATATTTCCTGGTACATTTTCTTCCGTGCAGCTCTGTGTTGGATCGTTTAAATAAAGTTTCTTCAACAAGAAAAAAAAAAAAAAGTTTTGTTTGCTGTGATGATTATTTATCTCAGCACGTTAAAAGTCTTTACATCTTTTATGTCGTACTGGAATGAAGTGAAACCAATGACAGTCTGGAAGGTAGGGAAAACAATTCTAATATTTACCACTCCACTAGCATGCTTTGGAACACGGTTGTCAGTAACATAACATGTGTGTGGGTTGCATTTATTTCTGCTCCAACATGTAAAAGGTCCTTTAATATTAAAGGACCTTACTGGTGATTTAACCCTGCTGTTTTGTATCCTGCTTCATTCTCTATTACTGTCGGCGTTCTGAGAATGTACTTGAGCACCGCACGGAGAAAAGGTGCAACAATCGCCATGACGACATTTCCTCTGAGTCTGTGGCAGTATTGTTGCTCTGCAAAGCACCTTTTCAGCCTCCGTGTGACGCAAAGCCCTTACACGTCTGAGCCTCTGTTCAGGCGTGTCAGGGACGAGCAGACAATGAGGATTTAATGAGCTCTTACTCGGCGTTTAGTGAGAGCGTTCTGCTTCTGTTAAGAGGAAACCACAAGATGAATTACGGCAGGTGAGCGCGTCGTCTGTGCGAGCGCCGCTGCAGCTTTTAGCGGCCAAGCGGCTCATTCAGACAATAAAAATGGCTGAATCAGGCAAAGACACGCTGTGGGTTTTCCTGCTCAGAATGCTAAAAAAAACACCAACGTGTGTACAGGCTGTAAAAATACTGCATTTAAACATGCAAAATCACTGGTATGGTCCTTTAAGTAACAACCATAATCTCTTCTCATGCCACACAGCACTTAGGTGCAGCACATGCGGCCAAGTTGGCTGTAACAGTAAAGCCGCTGTAGCCGGGTGGNGGGGTTGGGGTACTGCTGATAAACATGAAGCTGCTGCAGGAAAAGTGCTGAGCGGACCAGGAATCTATTTTCAGCTGGTATCAGCAGCTGCAGCCTGCGGGACACATCTTTCTGCTGCACCGCATGTGATTATTCCACTATTACAACATACGACGGGGGGGGGGGAATCCTGGGGAAGGACAGAGCAGAGGAAAAAAAAAGAGAGAAAGAGATTGTCAGGATCTGAAACCAAATGGAAGAGGAGGACGACGAGGACAGGGAGGACAGGGAGGACGCCCTGCTCGTTAGCAGGATGCTGCACATTTGAAGCATTTCAGCTGTTAGCAGCATTTATTGTATGAGTTACAACAAGGAGCCAAATTAATCATAATGACAGATTGGGGCCATTTTAAAGGACCATACTGGTGATTTTACAAGTTTAAGAAATACCACACACGTGATGTTACTACCAGCCTTTTTCCTAAAACATGAAACCATGTTTTAGTTTTCCTGTTGTTTTGTCATATCCTCTAATCTTTCAAAATCAGATGTTCAGGTGATGTAAAAATCACTGTTTCACCTGCTGACACGCATGTTCACATGTAGAAGACACGGTTGTTGTAATTTCTCAGTAAAAGCACTTTATTCCCTGATGGAGACGTACATGTTCTTCCATGTTGCTTCTTGTTGATCCGTTAAATTAACAGACAAAATAAAAACAGCGTGTTGTTGTTTTCTGTGATGATTTTTTTTTATCTCAATATGTTTCACATCTCTACAAGATGATTTTTATGTCGTACTGGAATGAAACCAATGCTAGTCTGGAAGGTAGGAAAAACAATTCTAATATTTACCACTACAGTAGTATGTTTTGGAAAATGTTTGTCAGTAACCTATCTTGGTGTGAGTTGTAGTCTGTATATTGGGCTCAATTAACATTCAAAATCACTGGTATGGTCCTTTAAGATAATATCTGCATCTGGAGTGGACAGACAATTCAGGAAATTATAGAATAGCAGCAAATCACAGAGCCGGAAAATACGCATGACATTTTTAGGAAACCTGCCAAAAATCCCATCATACATGATCCGAGCGATGCCCCGCCCCCTCCCCACGCTCAGAACGCTCCAGTCTTCCTCTGGCCTTTTGCCTCAGACGGAAGAGAAGGCCAATTTATGCAAATGTGCTCCAGTGAATTCCTGCATGTCATGCATGCTAATGACAGCGTGGTACGGCATGTCAACGGAGAGAGAGAGAGAGAGGGAGANGAGAGAGAGAGAGAGAGAGAGAGAGAGAGAGATGAGATCTGCTGAGTAACCTGACATTAACCTCTGCATTCACACGCAAACAACATGCAGCCTGAGTCACGGTGCCAAACGCTGCGACGGCTCGCTGAGGACACAACAGGAAATGCTGAAGTCCTTTAAACTCATAACGTCCAATATCTTTATTATCTGGACCAAAATCAGTTACAGAAATAAAATACGACAGCAAAATAAATAGATTTTTTTTTTTAAAGGACTAAAACATGCAAAAACACCAAACAAAAGACTTTTTTTAGTGGTTTACAGGGTTATTAATGAATTATTAACATGA
This sequence comes from Lucifuga dentata, assembly GCA_014773175.1. Lineage (NCBI taxonomy): Eukaryota > Metazoa > Chordata > Actinopteri > Ophidiiformes > Bythitidae > Lucifuga > Lucifuga dentata. Next base: position 28,581 of record VXCM01002700.1, read on the forward strand.
AAAAAAATTTAATAAACCTTAAAAATGTCTGAATATGAAGATTAAAGGCACTGAATTTTTTTCTAAAGTTATTCGTCTGTAAGGACGTTTTTGGCTGCTGCTGCTCAAACACATTGCAGCTTCTCTGTCAGCTTATTGGATGAGAAACAGAAACTCCCTACAGAACGGTGTGTGTGTGTGTGTGTGTGTGTGTGTGTGTGTGTGCGCATGTTAATCACTTCTTCTTCACCTCCTCCCGCCCATCCCGTCTGTAGAGCAGGCAGAGCTGCAGCATGCTCCCACCATCTGTCTAACAGGCTGCATGAGCCACACTGCGGCCTCAGATTAGCCCGCATGCCACAGGTTGAGCCCCAATCAACAGTTTCGTCTGCCATGGTGGATTAAAGGACCATACCACCCATTTTGCATGTTTGAGCCTAATATATTCAATTTTCAAACACGTAATATTACAATCATTTCCCAAAGCATACTACTGGAACGGTGAATTAAAAATGTTCGGTATGGTCCTTTAAACTTTAAATTTGATGCTGAAAGATTCGCGGATTTGGTAAAATAACAGGAAAACTAAAATATGGTTTTATTTTCATAAAATGGTTGGCAGTGATGTGAAGTGTATGCGAGCAGCACACAAACATGGAAAATCACCAGGATGGTCCTTTAATGAGAGCAAGAGGAGCCTGGAAGATGAGGACAGGTGATGTTTTTAACCTGCAGGTGAATTTTATCTCTCGCTGTCATTTCCTGCTGCTGGGTTTGATGCTCTGCACCTTTCATGACTTTATGCGTTGAAATGCGGCGTGGTGTGTTTTATTTTGGAGGCAGGCAGCATTTGAAATGCGGCGTGGTGTGTTTTATTTTGGAGGCGGGCAGCTCTCCTGACTCATGACGAAGCAGCAAACAGGATCTGGTTTGAGGTCTGCTGAATCACACCGCCGGCCGCTCCCGTCTTCCTGCATGAAAACCAGAAATGGCTGCAGGGACGCCGCCATGCCTCTGGCTTCCTGCAGCCGTCTGGAACCAATCATTCCACAGCCAGGCCGTCCTGATACACGACGTGCAAAGAAGTTAAAGGACCACACCGCCCATTTTGCATGCCTAATATAATCAATTTTCATACATGTTACTGACAATCATTTCCCAAAGGATAAAAAAGGAGCATCATGGCCTTCTTCATCAGACGCATGTTAGCAGGCGAAACATTGAATTTTAAGGTGGACATATCACCTGAACATTTGATTTGATTTGGAGATTTGGCCAAATGACATGAAAAAAAACAAAAATGTATAATATGTTTTGGAAAATGGTTGTCAGTAACATGACGTGTATACAGATAGGATTTATTGTGCTTAAACATGCGATATGGTCCTTTAAAGTGCAGTAGCCAATGAGAAGACTGTGAATGATCATCTGAGTTAATGTGGTCACAAAATAATCAACAAATTAATAAAATAATCAATAAAATCAAAATAATCAACAAAATAATCAACTTTAAATTAGGTTTCTGCTGCAATTTCTGAAAATAAAGGTAAGAATTAGAAATAAAATCCCATCATATGAACAGATTCACACCTGCTGACCATTAATACATAGGTCATGTGACCAGACTGCTGTGATCATGTGATCAACACCTGCAGCTCCACGGGGAGAGAGATGCATATTATGCATAATGATATAGTTATTAGACGTATTGATTGTTTATATCTGCCAGATAAAACAAACAAACAAACAAAACAAACATTCTGTTGATTATAATAAGTATGAACTTTATGAAACTAACCATGTTTAGCTAACCCTAACCCAGGCTGCAGTCTGATTTTACTAAACTGCATTAAATCGTACCGTTTGTAATATTTTGCTTCCTGCAGGTAACAGAATGAAGCAAACAGAATATAAAAATAAAATAAAATAAAATAAAGGTGTTTTAGTTCAGGTAACAGGTAAAGCTGAGGCGTCAGACAGGAAGCGGCCGGTTTAAAGCTGCAGGCGTAAATCTCTTTAAGAAACATCATGAAAGATGTTGAAAGATGTTCCGTCTCACACCTGAAACACGCAGCAGCTGATGCATTATTCATACATGCGACGAGTGAATGAAAGCGATTCTGCTGTGAGCGTCAGGAAGTCGTTCCCTGCAGCCGTTCTCTGAGTTATAAAAAGGAAAAAACGCCGCGTGCACTTTACATAAGACGCAAATCTGATGGCGGCTCGTTTTTCAGTAAGTTGTTTGACAGGCGTTACCTTATTAATGCAGGATGGCGCGAGGAGCCGCCGCTGCATGGCACATGCGGGATGTGACCCACTTTTCACAGAGAACATGTATACATGCATGTGTGTGTGTGAGTGGGCGTGTGACATCAATATGTCAGAGGAGCGCTTTCATCACGTCTTCAGTGGACGAGCGGCGAGGGATCGGTTTAACGCACTGTCTGAGGTGAGCGGGAGTGAGGCGTGTTGCTGAATTCAGCGAACACGGAGACGCATTAATGTCGCCGTAAAGTGCAACCTGCTGCTGCTGACAGCCGCGGTGGTGGATGACAGGCGCTAATTGGCAATCACAGTTTCAATAATGCACGTTCTCACACCTTCCAGTGAGACTTTACGCCGCAGCTCGCCATCCAATTAAAACACGGCTCTCATCACAAAAAACTAAAATCACACCGCTGGTGAAAAAAAAACAGATGCCTCTAAAAATAACCAAAAGTCAAAAGTAAGAAAAGAGAAGCGTGATGGAGTCACAGCTCGTCTGCATCACGCTGACGCCATTCATGCCACACACGCCGCGAAGGGATGAATAACAACAGGAAGTCACTCTGACAGCCAAAAAAAAAAAAAAAAAAAAAAAAAAAAAAAAAAAAAAAAAAAAAAAAAAAAAAAAAAANAAGCACAGGAAGTCCTCTTTATTGCTGCTAAGTTATTACCACCTGTGGGGTTAAACTCCGTCGCTACGTTTAGCCGCTACAGGAAGTCAGACTCTTATTGTTTAATATTATTTTATCTTTATCTTATTCTTCTGCTGGTTTGTTGAAGAGCCGCAGACTTTTATTTTACAGAACCCCCCCCCCCCCNCCCTTCTCCCTCCAAAACTTTTCCAGACATCCTGCTAAAACAGACGGCCAGACAAACACTGCTGATCACATGACCTCCTTGGTGGAGGTAATAATGACACGTGTGCTCACTGCAACATGTTTGCTTTGCAGAAATGATCTCAGTACATTTACATGCACATTATACTCGGATTACTTGTCTGTACTGCGTTTAAGGTGATAATGAGAGTAAAACATGTGCACAGATGGAATTAATCGGATTCCGCCGTTGGCGAATCTACATGACGTGTTGCGTAATCAGAGGACGAGGAAAGTCCAGCAGGTGAAGAAATGTCCACGCACACGTCCACGCACACGCCTTACTCGCTTTTTTTGCCTTCATGGTGATAAATAAAAAAAACAAATCAGAGTTTAGCGAGCGTGTAAAAGTACCGACGGATGATCAAACTGTGTTTTTAACTCGTGAAATAAGGCGTGATCAGAATAAACGCCGTGAATCAAATTATCGACCAGGAAGAAGGTGGAGTCAGATAGTTGGAAGTGGTGTGAGGCTATGGNTCCTGCCTGCAGCCTCCTCTTTTGTTTCATTGTCTAACGGACGTTTCTGCGTCGTTGCCAGGGAAACACCGTTTGATGTACGTACCTCTTCAGGAAGGCTAACGACGGAGCCATTCTCCGCCTGACCCACCAGCGCCTGCAGGAAGTACTCGCTGCAGGCCGCCAGCACGGCCCGGTGCCCGCGGAACTCCTTGCCCTGCACCAGCACGGTCACATCGCACAGGATGTCCTGCTTGCGCTGGTCGTTGAGGCAGAGGAGGATGTTGGTACAATGCACCGTCGACTCATACACGTACATGGGGGCTCCAGGCGTCTCATCCACGGACATCCCGCTCAAGCCCTGAAATAGAACAAACAGAGGCGGGGTCAGCTTACAGGGAGCCGGCGAGCGCATACCACAGGGCTGACATCAGCACGCCGGCCTGCAGCAGCTGGCCTCATGATTCAACATGCAACACGCACCAACCGGCTGCAACGCTCGCTGCCCTGTCCCCACGGAAACCAGCACCACCACGACCCCACGCACACACACACGAATGTGCATATGACAAAAGTATTCACCACACACACACACACACACACATTCACACGTAACCACATCACGGACACAGAGGATGACGCTGTTATTTTGAAAGGAGCGGCGGAGGAGTGAAGTCTGCTGCGTTCACGTGTTTGTAATCTAAAGACTCAGCGTAAAGGCATGCGGCGCTGTGTGGACGCATGCAGAGGAAGATGAAGAATCTGCATGGGAGTCTTCTTCATACATTTTCAATAAAGTCCAGAAAAAAATGGAACAACATTTAATGAGTCAATCAGGACAAATATCATCACGCCACACGTTCCCTCCTTCATACATACCAGCTGCTACCAGCTTCTGTTTTTTCTGAATGAGGCGTTACTCCGATATTTCCTTATTTACATACGTGACTGAAAAGGGATTCATAAAACACGTCACGCAAAAATTTAAATCTGATAAATAAAATCATCACAAAGTTTTTCAGCTTCAGTTTCCTCTGCAGCCAAATGTCGATGCTTTCCATTCAGCCTGTCATCACACACACACACACACACACACACACACACACACACAGGAAATCTCAGAAAAACTTCTCAGATATGACTGTTTTTCTGATAAATTGGAACAAATTAAAAACCTTTTTCACAGCAGAAGAATTTTTCTCGGAAACTTTTCTTCATTTCACACGAAGGAACTGTTTTGCTGGTCTGCTGCGACAACAGCCAGAAAAAACACTTCCTGTCACCTTTTTCAGCCCAAAAACCTGCTGAGCAAAGAAGCCGTGAGGTCACAGGTCAGGAGGCGGGACTCGGCTGTTCATCTGAGCCGCCATGGTTGTCAGCAGAAAGTCGGCTGCGTGTTTTTGTCGTGTCGNCTCGGCTGTTCATCTGAGCCGCCATGGTTGTCAGCAGAAAGTCGGCTGCGTGTTTTTGTCGTGTCGCCGCCACTTCCTGTAATTTCCATAAACTTCACGGTGCTCAGATGCAGGTGAGTCGTTCCTCCTGTAGGTTAAGTGATTCAGTCTGGAACTTTAAACTTTAAAACGTGCCTCATTTCCCACTAAAGGTCATGTATGTCCTGAGAATCGTACCAGCGTGGGAGACGATATGACCATGGCTGCAGCGAGGCTGCAGCAACATGAAAACTTCCTGTAGGCATCTGTTTTTATTTCAGGACAAGTCGGCTGCTACCGTCCAGCTGCTGATGTGGACGCTCCCCGTCCAGACATCAGCGTGGGTTTCTGGCTGCTGCGTNCCGTCCAGCTGCTGATGTGGACGCTCCCCGTCCAGACATCAGCGTGGGTTTCTGGCTGCTGCGTCGTTGGCGTCCTACGATAATGACCAGTCCTCCAAGAATAACGTTTCCAGATGCGGTTTCAAGGTTCAGCAATCCAAACATGCAATTCCTGCCCCAGAATGTGCATTCTCTCTGGCTGGACATCAGGAGGAAAATGAAAGGATGGCGCACACACACACGTATCCATGCGTACACGGCGGTGGAGGAAGTTACGAGTTATTTTGCAGGATGTACATAAAGATCATGTCAGGGCAGCAAATTAGCGACACGCTTAACTTAAATGTTCAGTCGGCTCATACTAAGAATAAAAAAATCCTGCATCTTTCTGCATCTTCGTCTTTTCCTGTCTGAACTTTAATGAAGTTAATTGAATTTGGCATAAAACGTTGCTGGGATCAAACATGTTCACCTGCCGTGAACCTGAACGGAAACGAGAGACACCTGCTGCAGGTAGAGAACCACATCTCATGTCTACCTGCAGCAGCACAAAGTTAGCATGTGAATCTGCAGCAAGAGATGCTGCTGATAGAAACCTGCAGACTTTGTCTTTTATGCCGTTCAGAAACATTTAGAATATAATAAATGTAAATCAGTTCAGTAATGGAGTTTAATACTTCACACATACACACACACACACACAGGCTGACATACACCACGTACCAGCAGGTTGCAGCGGCTTCACGCTTTAGATTAAAAGTGCTGATGCAGCAAAAGTTTCCTCTTTTCTTTCAGGTCGCTGTTCAGCGAATCGATGCTTAACTCGCCTCCATTCCTGCCCAGATCAAAGCGCCGCAGCAGTGATGTATTTCCTGCAGCCACGGCTGGAGCTGACTGCAGGTTTGAGGCTGCAGGTTTGCGTGCTGCAGGTTTGAGGCTACAGTTTTGCATGCTGCTCCTGGAGCTGATGTGATCTGAGAGATGCTGATGAAGATTAATGCGGCTGGAGCTCCGTTAGTGCTGCACCACATCACACAAATTAGCCTTGTGAAGCTAAGCAGCAATGCAGCAAACACACGTGATTGATTCCATCCAGTTTACCAATTATTGGTCAAAATTTCATTTTTCAACAGGAAACGATCCAAAACCAAAGTCTGAGCCTGAAATGACTTCAAAGTGCTTTGATGTGACTATTTCTTCTTCAAAACTAATTATTTTATGTGTTTTTGTCATTTCCTGTGCAATAAGTTGTAAAACAAACAGTGTATTGATGAGTTTTTTTTTTAATCTGGGTGCTGTAGATGTTATATTACTGCCAAACATTTTCTAAACCATGTGTAGGTTATATTTATTGGGCTTAAGCATGTAAAATCACAGGTATGGTCCTTTAAGGCACCTTCTGGAAGGTCTGCTGCATGTTGATGCAGAAAGCGAAGGAGTCGACGTGCAGCAGCAACGTAAATGAAGATGCAGGTGGTTGCATTTAAACCGTGGTGTTACAGAATCGGGCTGCGGTGAGTCGTTAAGCTCAAGTCCATCAACAAACAGATCGAGTGTTTTTCACTGCAGACAGAAATCAATACGTCTGCTGGCCGCCGATCGATCAGCTGAGGAAAAAGAAAAAAACACAGCATCAATTTCTGAGCAGCAAAGCAGATCTGAGACGTTCACGCCTACGTGTCGTTAGCACGTCTGAGCCAAGGAGCGGCGAATCTGGCGTTTGTAGACTCAGGTGGGGATGAGGTGTGGGCTGAACCCACAGCAGGCTGAGTCGCCCATGATGCATGGGAACGCTGCTCGAACCGCAGCCGCAAATACACGATCAGCTAATTAACAGCAGATACTAAGCCGCAAAAATAAACTCAGAGTGGAAACCATCAAAAACAGCTCGTTATCAGATCCTGATAACGAGCCGGAGCATACCACTCATTTTGCATGTTTGAGCCCAATAAACACAACTTGCACACGCTAACATTTTCCTAAACATCCTACTGGACTGGTAAATATTAGAATTGTTTTTCCTACCTTCCAGACTGTTATTGGTTTCAGTTCATTCCAGTACAACATAAAAATGAACTTGCAGAGACTTGAAACAGCTGAGATTAAAGGACCATACCGTCCATTTTGCATGGACACATGTTTGAGCCTAATATATTCAGTTTTCATACATGTAATGTTACTGACAATCATTTCCCAAAGGATAAAACTGTATTTCAGCTTTTCTGATATTTTGCTAAATCTCTTAATCCTTCAAAATCAAATATTCAAGTGATACACCCACCTTAAAAATCCATGTTTCTCCTGCTAATAGTTACACAGCCTTATGAAGTCACGGTCCTTTAAATTTTTCCATAAACACAGGTCTTCTTTTGGGACTATATTCCCCGGTGGAGGCATACATTCACTCCACGCTTTTTATTGAGCTTAAACACTAAAATTACATAACTTCTAAAAAAACCTGAATACACGTCTTGTTGGTGATGATGGATTACCTATCCCAAGAACGTTTACAGTATCAACAAGTTGATTTTAATAGCAGAATGAACTGAAACCAATGGAGGTCTGGAAGGTAGGAAAAACATTTTTAATTCACCGTTCCAGTAGTATGCTTTGGGAAATGATTGTCAGTAACGTTACATGTATGAAAATTGAATATATTAGGCTCAAACATACAAAATGGGTGGTATGGTCCTTTAAAAATCATCACATAGAACATGATGTCTGTTAAATTTTTTTGTCAAAGTAGAACAATTTCATCTTTCAACACAAATTAAACACGGGACAACACAAAATGTATGTCAGAGAATATAGTCCCAGGAGAAGACGACTTTAAAAATTAAAATGACAGTGTTTCTACATGAGATTACCTGTGTTTTCAGGTGAAACATTGAATTCTAAGGAGGATGTATCACCTGAACATTTGACTTTGAAAGATTAGCGTTAATCCTCTAATCTTTAATAATCAGAATAACAGGAAAACTAAAACACGCTTTTATGTTTTGGTAAATGTCAGTGACGTAACATGAATGCGTGTCGTGTTTATTGGGCTTAAACATGCAAAATCACTGGCATGGTCCTTTAAGGCATACATGTAACAGAAACACATAAAACAGGCAGAATGTGTCGACTTTTTATGAAATTAAAATCATATTTCAGCAAAACTCAACGAGATTTTTCTGATTCTGAATCCAATTTCTCACGCTGACAACGAAGAAATCAACGAAAAGCATCAAAACACCGCTATCTGCACTTATCAGGAAGTTACGACACCTGCCAACGATCCGACCGTTCAGCTGAAACACCTGAGCTTCAGGTAGAAACGTCGAGCTGTTTTACCTCAGAACGATCCAGACATCCTGGTATTCCACATTTCTGCTGCGACACTTTCTAACGCCTCACCAACATCTGACACGTCTGACTGAGCAACTCAGGCATGTGTGTGTGTGTGCGTGCAGCATGCCGTTGTATTTTGGGCTCTGCCTGTTTAAATGCGTCCTGCGTGAATCATGCTTCCCACAGTGGGTCAGAGCGTGAGTCATATTGCTGTCTTATATGGTAACACGCAGCACATGTGACAGAAACACACGTTTATCTATAGATCAGCTTTGCTGTTTCACATGTCTGAAGCTGCAGCAGCTCAAACACTCAGCTTTTACTCTCACAAACTTTAAAGGACCATACCGTGTGTCTTTGAGTTTGATAACATGCTTACGTTATGTTACAGATAACCATTTTCTAAAACATAAAACCTGATTTTTTAAAATCTCCTTATCTTCTTAAATCAAATGTTCAGGTGAGACACACCTTAAAATTCAGTAATTCACCTTCTAACAGTTGAATCATGCACGATTGTAGACGTTCATTTCAATTTCTCTGTATTTCTTCTCTTGGGACTATATTTCCTGGTGGAGGGATACGTTGTCTTCCTTGCAGTTTGGATCAGTTAAAGTTATTTCAACAAAGAAACCTCACAGGCGTGTTGTTCTGTGTGGTGATTTCACGTCTCTACACGCTGATTTTTATGTTCTGGAATGAACTGAGACCAATGACAGTCTGGAAGGTAGGAAGAACAATTCTAATATTTACAGCTTCAGTAGCAGGTTTTAAGAAATGATTGTCAGGAACGTAACATGTATGAAGGTTGGGCTAAAACAGGCAAAATCACCGGTATGCTCCTTTAAACTTGATATCAGGACTGACAATAAGCTACACACACACACACACACACACACACACAGTGTTGTCTACACGTCTTCCTGCATTTGGCTGATTCAGCGAGGAAATCCTTTGATGCAGCGAGCAGAGAAACGAGAAACAGCCAGAAATACGGCGGACGGAAGGACGTGTCGGCGGACAGACGGACGTGTCGGCGGACGGAAGGACGGGTCGGCGGGCGGCGAGGATGAGACTCAGAAAGGTGTTTTCCAGAGAGAAAATGCTGATTCAGCAGCATGAGATCCTAAAACCAGATTATTTGGTGCTTTATTAACGTGTGAGTGGAAGTGGCTGGTGGGGAGTGTGTGTGTGTGTGTGTGTGTGTGTGTACCTTTTCCACAGCAATAACACAAACAAAGACATAAACGTCTGACATAAAGATCTGATCTGAGACTCGTGGAGAAAAAGACGAGTGGAAAGTTTCCCCACAGGAAAGAGTCGACGCCCACGTCAACACCTTCAGATGCACATCTGTGTGCATGTGCGTGTGTGAGTGGCCGCAGGGTAAAAGTGAATAAGAGTTTTTTTCACACGTGGTTGATGCGTGTTGACATGTGGAGATGTTATGTTGCTGCAGCAGAAATGATACAAACACGCCAAAGTCCTGAAAGATGTGACACACAGGTAACCTACACACAGGTAATACACACACACAGGTAAACTACACACAGGTAAACTACACAGGTAACCTACACACAGGTAATACACACACACAGGTAAACTACACACAGGTAATACACACACAGGTAACACACACACAGGTAAACTACACACAGGTAATACACACACAGGTAACCTACACACAGGTAACACACACACACACACAGGTAACTACACACAGCACACATTTTGTATTTAAAAAAAAGTTTCACATGTAAAATGAGTCATCCTCAAAGATCAGAGCGCTGCTGTCATGCTGCCTGGCTCAACGGCACTGAGGCAGCGGCAGAGATCATGTAAACATATCAAGTGCTGGACGTGCTGTCAGTTTCCTCTCTGCTGCGACACGTTCACACATTCCAACATATGAAGCGTCACAGACTGAAACGCGGTCACGTTACACGAGCAGAGAACGGCCACGCTAGGTCACATGACCCACAACAGGAGAACCCACGCGGCATGAGAGCTAATTCTGGAACGCAGGGCGAGGTGAAAATACACAGGGAGAGACCACGGCGAGAAACACGGACCGATGACACGGAGGAACACGGACCATTGACATGGAGGAAACAGAAACGCAACATGATCGCTGCACTCATCGTTATGAACATATGAATGGCGGGATTCATAAAACAGATCTAACAGGAAAATAAACGTCTGCTGCCATTTGACAGTAAAATTCTGCTTCACGTGTGTTCGTGATCAATACATTTGATATTTAAAGGACCAAACCGGTGGTTTTGCATGTTGGAGCCCAATGAATAATTCTTCATGCGTGTTATGATACTGACAACCATTTTCCAAAACATAAAAGCATGTTTTATTTTCCTGTTATTTTAATAAACTCCCTAACCTTTCAAAATAAAAGGTTCAGGTGAATAACGCACCTGAAATCCAGCGTGTTGCTAACGTATGTCTGGATGCGTTTTTATTTCTCGGTAAAGTCGTCTTTTCCTGGGACGATATTATTATTACTACATGGTTGTCAGCAACGTAACATGTATGTAGGTTGTATGCATTTGGCTTAAACATGTAAAACCACTGATATGCTCCTTTAGCATGTGTTATCATACATGTTGTAATTTTAAGCTCCTAAACTGATGGAATGCTGGCCGGGTCGTAGGAGGGCGGAGCTAGTACCGCAAACAAGGTATGAGTGTGTATAATGGTGCACCTGTTACAGGTGTGCTGACCTTTGACAGTCAAACTTTTGACAAACCAGACAAACAGATAAACAAACAAACAGACAGATAAACATACAAACAAACAGATAAACATACAAACAAACAAACAAACAGATAAACATACAAACAAACAAACAAACAGATAAACATACAAACAAACAGATAAACAGACAAACAAACAGACAGATAAACAAACAAACAAACAGATAAACATACAAACAAACAGATAAACAGACAAACAAACAGATAAACATACAAACAAACAAACAAACAGATAAACATACAAACAAACAGATAAACAGACAAACAAACAGACAGATAAACAAACAAACAAACAGATAAACATACAAACAAACAGATAAACAGACAAACAAACAAACAGACAGATAAACAAACAAACAAACAGATAAACAGACAAACAAACAAACAGACAAAGATAAACAAACAGATCCAGCTTCTTTCTTCCTCTTTTCTTTTTAAGGAATAATTTTTACTTAGAATAAGTTTTGACCTCACAGATTAAACAGTGTGAAGACACATTCTGTCACACACACACACACACACACACACACACACACACACACACAGCTCATATAACTCTGTTACAGTCTCAGATCAATATTTATCTCAGGACGATTGATTTCTTCTTGATTAAAACACTTCATGTGATCAGAGGCTCAACCTGACAGCAGTGTGTGTGTGTGTGTGTGTGTGTGTGTGTGTGTGTGTGTGTGTGTGGTAGCAGGGAATGATTTTTCCATCATGGCTGGAAATGATGGATCCAATAATCAGTTGAAAGCGTCATACGTCTACAAAACACTCACACAAGCACACACACACACACAAGCACACACACACACACACACATACACACGGCTGGATGCTTTGTTTGCACATATTGATCCTTCTGTGACTTCATTAATTTTTCTGATCAGGTTTAAAAGCTGATCAGAATGATTGAACGTGACACGTCTGTAACATGATCTTTCCTTTCAGACGTGAATCTGCTAACGTGGAACTCTGGCATCAGCCGCAGGAAGTCACGTATGAAACACAAAGGAAGTTACGTATAAAACACAGGAAGTCACGTATAAGTCACGTATTAACATGCTACAGGAAATTACGTATGAAACACACAGGAAGTCACATATAAAACACAGGAAGTTACGTATGAAACACACAGGAAGTCACGTATAAAACACAGGAAGTTATGTATGAAACACACAGGAAGTCACGTATAAAACACAGGAAGTTACGTATGAAACACACAGGAAGTCACGTATAAAACACAGGAAGTTACGTATGAAACACACAGGAAGTCACGTATAAAACACCATGTGTTTGTTGTTACACACGGCATCGTCATGGCGACGTTTCTCTGCTCGTCTCGTCTTTGCAGAGCAGATCTATAATTTCTGCATCAAACCAATTTTCAGCCTTTTTATCGTCGTAAATGACATTTCATAAACGAGGCGCAGATTTTAAATGTCACTCCCTCGTCTCGTGTGATTGGTCCACACGCTTTACGCTAAAGCGTCTAACGTCAGCGCGCCGTCATCTCCTGCATGTCTGCTGGTCATGTGACACATTTATTCACGCTTGCATCATGAAGACGTGTTAATAAATGTTACCAGGATCTGTAGAGACGCTTAATTAGATTCAGGTCGTTTTCAGAAGTGAAGCTGAAGTGTTAAATTACCAGAAAGTTAAAGGACCATACCACCTGTTTTCCATGTTTGAGCCTAATATATTCAGTTTTCATACATGTAATGTTACTGACAATCATTTCCCAAAACATNATGTTTGAGCCTAATATATTCAGTTTTCATACATGTAATGTTACTGACAATCATTTCCCAAAACATGCTACTGGAATGGTGAATTAAAAATGCAAAATGGGTGGTATGGTCCTTTAACAGAAAGAGGCAAAAAATGCTGAATAAAAAGCATCAAAATCTACATGTATGTCCTCACACACACGCATGCTGAAGGAGAATACTTCCTGTTTCCCTTTGCTGCACTTTGTCAAAGCAAACACAAAAAAATGTTTGATTCATGATTCAGATGAATTTAACACGTATGTAAATCATTTACCTGAAGTGGGTGAAAGTTACGGCTCAGAGGAAATTTCCACATCAGTGAAAGATAAAAAAACTTTCTGCTAAAGCATGTGCAGTGTCGTCCTTAAAGGAGCATACCGGTGATTTTACATGTTTGAGCCCAGTAAAGACCATACATACATGTTATGTTACAACCAACCAAAACAAAACGGTAACCCACATACATGTTATGTTACTGACAACCATTTTCAAAAACTAACTACTAGAACTGTAACTATTAGAACTGTTTTTCCTACCTGCCAGACTGTCATTGGTTTCAGTTCGTTCCATACATAAAAACAACATAAAAATCAGTTAGTACATACGTGAAACATGTTGAGATAAATCATCATCACAGAGAACATGTTAAATTTTGTTGTCAAACAAACAGAGCCACATGTAAGAAAACGTATGCCTCCGCCAGGAAATATAGTCCCAGAAGGTTAGCTTTTACAAAGAAATTAAAACCGACTGTGTCTTCTACATGTGAACACGCGTGTTAGCAGGTGACACATTGAATTTTAAGGTGCATATATCACCTGAACATTTGATTTTGAAACATTAAGAGATCTGGCAAAATATCAGGAAAAGTAAAATCTGGTTTTATGTCAGTAACACGTATGCAGGTCGTATTCATATCACCAGTTTAAAGATGCATATATTTAACGTGTTTCATAGCCATGACGGTATGATTCAGGGTTTTTCTGCACATTTAAAGGGCACAAACAATGACAGGTCAGACATAAACCATGCCTGTAACGTGAAGTCTTTATGTCTGCCGTTATAAATCCGTTCACGGATTACGCGGCTAAAAATAGCCTCTTAGGATGGAGGACTTAGTGCACGGCTAAACCATAAACAAACATGTCTGCCAGCGTTTCAGCCGGTAATTTGAGGCTGACCTCGGCCAGGAAACGGCGGCGGGACGAAAAAAGGCCGTGTATCCCGTTTAGCTTCCAGACAGGCGGCTCGCCACTGGACAGCCGCAGACGGCGGGAGGCGAGCGAGACTAACGTCCGCCATGCTTTCGAAGAATCTCAGCCAGCAGAACGTCTTCCCACAGACCGTCATCCAACATGTCATTTCACGCCGCCGTCTCAGCTGCAAATAGCTGCAGCGCTGCATTTTCCCAGAGGTTTTCCGTGTTGGGATGATCTCTGGACGGGATTCATACAACGCCGTGCCTTTTAGCAACGCCTCCTACCGCCATCTTAGCCATGAAAGAGGCGTTACGCAATATTTACATGTCACCTCACATGAAAATTAAAGGACCATACTGGCCATTTTTCATGTATACTGGTATGGTCCTTTAAATATCCATTTGAAGAACATCCCTGCGTCATACAGTCAGGTTATAACTTGCATGTTTAAATCAGCGTGTTTATGAAACGTGATGATTTCAACAGGAAGTGGATCAAAAACAACAGATTAATGCTGCAGCTAATCTGCTGTCTGTCTGTCTCACTGTCTCTCTCTCTCTCTCTCTCTCTCTCTCTGTCTCTCTGTCCCTCCTCCTCCTCCTCAGGTAGGAATAAACTCTCTAATCTTCTTTCTCCTGCTCACACATGAATCCACGCAGCATAAAGTGGGCGGGGCCTGGCTGACCTCCTGCCCTTTACTAGCGTTAAAGCAGCAGGAGTTTACCTCGTTACCCGTCAGTATGACCCGTTTGGCTCGTTAAGTTCACATTAAACCTGGAATTGGAAATTGGCCGTTAGCTAAATCTGGTACAAAGCATCTCATCACAATTTGAGGTTAATGTTTTTTGTACATGGTCCCTGTTTAAACTAACTAACTAACTAACTAACTAACTAACTAACTAACTAACTAACTAACTAACTAAATAAATAAATAACGNAACTAACTAACTAACTAACTAACTAACTAACTAACTAACTAACTAACTAAATAAATAAATATGGTTTTAAGTTTTGGAAACTGTTTGTCAGTAACGTGACGTATATGCAGGTATTATTTATTTCTCTTAAACATGAAAAATCACCGGTATGGTCCTTTAACCTTTTTGAGTTTTTTTAACGCTTGTTTGTTGAAGAATTTAATTTTATCCTGAAATCACACGTTAATGTCAGCAACATGACTTCACTTTACGCCGCAAGATGACTTATTCTGAACCTTTCACTTCCTGTGCCGCTGTCATAATCTCGTTTCGAGATGTCAGTCGGACTCGTCACAACAAAGCAGCCGCGCAGAGGTGACGGGAGGCAAAGGTGTGTGTGTGTGTGTGTGTGTGTGTGTGTGTGTGTGGGGCAGTACAAAGGGCTAAAGAGGAGACTCATAAACAGCTCACAAAGCTGCAGGACACACATTCCCTCCCATTCCTCATAAACACAAACACACACACACACACACACACACACACACACAGGGGGAGGGGCACTTGGCTGTATTTCACTTCCTCATTGGTACGAATACAGAGCAAAGCAGGACCACACACATGAAGTCACTTCATGTTCATGATGTATTTGGTGGATTTCTCTCATAAATATGTGATAAATATATAACATATGAATAAATATATGATAAATATATAATATAACACACGATTATCTGCACATATTCACTTTAAAAATAAAACAGCAAAACAAAAGGATGAAATCATTGAGTACTGGCAGATTTTCTCACATTTCACAGGAAATAAGGCTTTTGTTTAAGCATTAAACATGTATTTAACGTGTAGATTTCCTCTGATAAAGTCTGATCTGATCTTATTTTATCGTATTTACAGAAAACAGACTGCAGTATGAGTGGGTTTCTGCTTTAGTTTTGCGTCTGCTGTGGAAAGGTGGAGGTGTAAATCTACATACTGTACTTTTTCAGCAGTTCCACACTTTGCACATCAGGTTTATTTACACGCTAAGAAATCTCCAACATGCAAACATATAGGAGTCACACGTTCAAAAAATTATAACCTTGATACGAATCCATCAAATAAAAATCTACATTTCATAAGTGTGTTTTAGATGATGACTGATAGAGTAAGGCCTGGTTTATGCTATCATGGACACGGATGCTCAGAAACAGAGTGTCCGTGTTTCCTGGCATTCACGTGTCGCGTGGTGACGTACACGATGACCGCGCACTTCACCTCCAGGTGGCACTGTTGGACAAAGCAGCTCTTAACCCAACAAGAAAAAACAAATTGCTAGCAGAAATAGAAGTAGTGGAATGAACTGGTGGGAAAAACAATTCTAATATTGACCGCTCCAGTAGTATATTTTGGAAAATGGTTGGCAGTCGCATGCAGGGTAGATATATTGAGCTCAAACATGCAAAAACCACCAACATGGTCCTTTAAGCTTCTACCACCATCTTATACTCCAGCATATACGGTCGGCTTATACAGGAGAAATTCAGATTAGATCCTAGAGAAGGAAATTTCCAGGTGTAAATACTACCCATTACCACTACCCATGAAAATAGTTTAAATCAGACCTTAGAATGAGATATTTCANGTAAATACTACCCATTACCACTACCCATGAAAATAGTTTAAATCAGACCTTAGAATGAGATATTTCACGGTTATATACATTATATATATATCATATATAAACATATGATATTTAACGGCTATGCCAATCTTGGCATATACCACAACAATATATGCAGACAGAAAAAAAAAAGAATGAGATATTTCCTGACTAAACATCTTATCCAGCACATTTAGTGGCAGCCAGTAAGCTCTGCTGTGATTGGTCAGTTACGGTAATCAGCTGCTGAAATAAATATCATGNGGCAGCCAGTAAGCTCTGCTGTGATTGGTCAGTTACGGTAATCAGCTGCTGAAATAAATATCATGTCAGAAAATCAGAGGAATTTTATGACAATACTCAGAAAAACAGGCAATTTGCTAAACTAATAAATTGCTGGAAAACATCAGAGTTAGACTGATATACGGGTTTATACGGTACATTAAAAAAACGTATTGGGGCAAATCCATTTACTTTTCTAACCTGAAAACATATTAATAGACATAAAACAAAGCCTGACTGCATTAGGTCTCATGGTAACACACACACACACACACACACACACACACACACACACACACACACTGCGGTCTCAAACTTTTTCTGCTCTGAGTCATAGCACGAAGGAGGAAGCAGGAATGAGTCAGAAAAAGTTCCACAGCTCTGATGATGATGGTGATGATGATGATGAATGACTCTCGCACCGTTTTCTCTGACATAATTAATAATTTCTGCTGTCTGCCGTTATTTCTGGCTGTAACACCGCTGCAGATGAACAATGATCTTACAATATATGGAGACAGAAATGAGGATTTCTGATGACGTGTTCGCTTTCAAAAGTCACCCAGAACATTTTCATGGAAAGTGATGAAAATATTAATTTACATTAAAAAAAAAAAAAAAATCAGCATTTCTGGGTGATTCCAAACTTTTGCAGCCAGAGTAGCTAATTTGAGCCAAACAGAAAGACAAAGCGAAGGCATCGCCTGGTCATGCAGCAGACATAGAAGCTGAAAACAGAATAAATAAAGAAACATGCATTGTTACATGTTAATGCTGAACGACACGCTTAGCGAACCAGCATCACTTCAAAACTCCACCAACCAGCTCGCATATCCCCATGCCACCGACGGGAGCAAGACGGAGCACCGGGGTNCTCCACCAACCAGCTCGCATATCCCCATGCCACCGACGGGAGCAAGACGGAGCACCGGGGTGATGGGAAGGGGCGTGGTTACAGAGGATGATGGGTAATCTGTCTCTAAGGCTTCCAGCTCACGTATGACAGGAAGCTGACTGATGAGAACATTTACATGATCAATAATCAGATGAATTTGACCTGAATTTGGGCAAATCTCACAAAATAAAACTAAAATACACTTTTACATTTGTCAGTAATGTGTATGGGTTCTAACACGCAAAACCACTGGTATGGCCCTTTAAGCTGTTTGAAGTGTGTAAAGGGGAGTTCCTCTGACCTGATGATGAGATTCATTTCTACCTTTTTGAAAACCACAGGAATCACAGCCATTCATCAAAGTTGCAGGCAGCTCCTGGAAGAGCCCCACAGTTTGAATCACTGCCAACAGGTGGTGTTTACACACCGCCAAGGACAAACAGGAACAATGGTGGAAAGTAAAAGCAGAAAACCCAGTGTCAGTGTGTGCGGCTATAAATCAGGAGTTTTATGGCGTCCGTGAGAAAAGCCAAGGAATCCTGAGAGCTGCATTATTTTCTTTAAATTATCAGATTAAACGCTGTTACATCACTGGAATATCTGAGAAGTTCATTATAAAAACAGATAAATGCTGTTTAGTTACCATGATGTTTAAAATCTGTTTTTGCATGTGAATCTGTTTTTAAGCCAGATGTTTCTGCGTGATCATCTGTCTTTTCTGCTCTCATTATTTGGTAACGTGTCAGAACCTATCTTCTAGATTTAAAATCCTTCAGAAACACAAAAATCTCCATCTTTTCTTATTTTCTGTATGAGGAAGTCCTACAAGTGTTGTTTTTCTATGATTCCAATGATGCTGCAAAGAGAAGTTAAGCGTAGAATATCAGAGTTAATTTATATTTCAAATTAATAGTGCAGCACCCGTTCTAAACATGCGTGTTCGGACCGGGCCGGATTTTATGGTGTGTGCCGCAGCCTGCTATCGTTTATTTCTGCACATCCTCTGAGCTAGCTTTGTTGCTGTACGGATTCAGACCGTGACACTGGATCAGAGCGTATCCTGCTGCACAGACTACTTTTTACAGCTCAGTTTGAGAACCGCTCATCCAAACAACTTCACACGACGCTGCACGTCTTTGGGTCCTGATCAGTAAACCTGCTGAATACCAGCTTCATACATGATGGGTTCTACAGACGTTGGAGCGTCAGACAGAGATTATAGAAAGATGAAAAACTCATTTTGGAACTAAATGCTTCACACTCCGCTGGGAAAGTGAAAGTTGTAAAATCATCAGACGTTAGTGAAACTCTAAACCTGCCACAAAGATGAACCCTCAACCGCCCACACGAATCCTCCTGCAGAAACCTGAGCAACTTATTTCACCAGCCAATAAAAACGCTTGTGACAAAGGGGCAGGTGGAATGTTCCAATCCATCGGTGTCTAAATGTACCGACACGTTCCGCATTTAAAGCTGCCGTAGTTGTTACTCAATGAGGCAGTTCACACTACACGACTGGTCTGAAAGGTGTGACTCCACAGGTGTGACTCCACAGGTTTTACACTCCCTGACAGGCAGGTTTGATAAACGAAACTCAACAGCGAACTCACGTCTTCTCCCAAAATGCACAAAATCTCACAAGAGTCAGACAAATCCCATTAAAAGGAGTCAATTCTTAGCTTTCTGATTCTGCCAAACCGCCTGGTGTGAATGGTGTGAAAGGTGTGAAAAGTGTGAAAGGTGTGAAAAGAGTGAAAGGTGTGAAAAGAGTGAAAGGTGTGAAAGTAAGGAGGGTTTTATTTTCTCAAGCTCTTTTTTTCCTTTTCATCAGTGTGTCTGTGCTGCAGAGAGAAGTGAAAGTGAAACTGTGTGCCGTTATTCCGTTATTCGTATCTCTGTAAATCGTCTGTCTGCTGTTTATGGTTCTAATATTGATATATTCATGTCATATTACTCATCTCCTCATTATCCATGCTACTGATCGTCTGATCTCAGCTAGGAGCCCCCCCCCCCCTNTTCCCTTTCCCATCTCCATCCCACCAACTTCCACACGCTTGGTGAGAAAACAGGAATTTTCTCCGCCCATACACCACGTTCATGGTTTTATCGATCAGAATGCGTCAGTACTGCTGAGATTTCTCAGTCCTGAACTGCAGCATCATAAAAAAAACAGAAGTTTTTTTATCCCTTAGAGCCAAACTGCTTTTTACAGCAAAGCAATCGTTAATAACTTTTAGTTATTCATAAAGCAGCAGCCAGAATAAACCATTCAATAAGGAATGATTCATAAAATACAAAGATTAATGCATGCAACAGGTACGCATGTCAGACCTCTAACGCTAACGGGGGGTGGGGAGAGAGAGAGAGAGAGAGAGAGAGAGAGGG
>VXCM01002700.1:49177-111667 GCA_014773175.1 Lucifuga dentata
GGGGGGGGGGGGGGGATCTTTCTCCATGTTTGGCTCCACTGGTTTGATTGTAATGAAATTAATTTGATTTGATAATTTATGGTAAAAATTAAATTGAACATATATACATTTGGTTTAATCACCCTCACAACAAACAAACAAACAAACAACGAAATGCACACCCACCACACACAGCTCTGCTGGTTTTGTACAGAGATGCTCGGATTCCTCAGAGCTGCTGCAGCTTCACAGGAAGTGGAAAATCTGAAACACATTTACTGAATCAAAAAAATCAGTGGAAATGAAAGCTGCTACTCGTTGTTTCCACACAGGAAAAATGCACAGGGGTTTTCACAATCAGACATGACGCAGGAATGCTGCCTCACCAACTCTTAATGAGAAACTGAGTTTAATTAATCGATTAGTAAAGTGACTCTCAGACCTTCTTCAAACTTTAAAGCACTTTCAGACGTGCTCCTCATTCTGTTACATTTCTGACAATTACACACTTCAGCCTCGTTTTAAAAGGAGACGGGTCACTTTTCTGTTAAAGCAGCAGCGGCGGTTTAACACGGAAACATTTTATTAACGCTTCCTTCATGACACAGCGTGAATAAATGCGACACGTTCTGACGTCACACGGTTTATCTGCAGACAAATCACAACCAGGACGCTTTAAACTCTGGGCTGTGATCACACATCCTTCAGGACGAAAAAACAGCTGGAAATTGGTCTGATGCACAAATTATATAATAATAATAATTAATATAAATAACAAATAATGATTAGATACGGCATACACAGCATAAGATCTAATGCAGCTTTTTTTAATGGAGTTTCATTTTCATTCAATTTCTTGCAAAAGACAGAAAAAACAGATCAAGAAAATGTCATTTGATGCAAGAAAAATTCTAGAAATAAGCTGATTAATATCAGATGAAATAATCTGATCCTGCTGGTTATTTTGACTTCTTTATAACAAACTGTCTAACAGTCGACTACTTGTTAAGGTAAGAACATTTTGGCTGTAAGAAGCATTTCTGTCTGTGTTTGTGAGCAGAGTGACATGTTTCGCTGTGGGAGGGACTTTACGGAGTGTCCTGGCTGTCCCTCATCCATCCGTCCACACTGGCTGTCTGCCTGGACTCTGTCACATCGTGTTGCCTTTCAGCCTGGGCGTGACGTCAGCAGGCCGGGCCGCCGTCTACCTCGCTCTTGCCCTGTCTTGGGTTTCAGGTGAAGGAAGGTGCAGCACGTAGATAATTGGTCCTCTGATGTCTGGCGGGTCACGGGACGCCAGCAGCTAAAAATACTCTGCTCAAGTGTCCGCGCTGATGCATCATGTGTGGAGGGAAGCCTGAGGAGGTTTACACGGGTTTATTGATGACGGAAAAACAAATAAGAGACACCGCAAAGCGGCTGGACGGGGAAGCAACAAACCCAACACGTGCCAGCTTCCTGTCAGGCGTGATGCCATCAGAGAATAAGCAACTAAAAACCCAAATATCAGCATGGCAGACATCTTTAAAACCTAAATCTATAACTCAGCTTCCAGATGACCTGCAGTCATAAAAGTCATGTGTGGCTTAAAGGACCATACCGGCCATTTTACATGTTTGAGCCTAATGTATTCAGTTTTCAGTGTTCATACATGTTACATTACTGACAATCATTTCCCAAAGGATAAAACCGTATTTCAGCTTTCCTGATATTTTGCTAAATCTCTTAATCTTTCAAAATCAAATATTCAAGTGATACACCCACCTTAAAAATCCATGTTTCTCCTGCTAATAGTTACACAGCCTTATGAAGTCACGGTCCTTTAAATTTTTCCATAAACGCAGGTCTTCTTTTGGGACTATATTCCCCGGTGGAGGCATACATTCACTCCACGCTTTTTATTGAGCTTAAACACTAAAATTACATAACTTCTAAAAAAACCTGAATACACGTCTTGTTGGTGATGATGGATTACCTATCCCAAGAACGTTTACAGTATCAACAAGTTGATTTTAATAGCAGAATGAACTGAAACCAATGGAGGTCTGGAGGGTAGGAAAGACATTTTTAATTCACCGTTCCAGTAGTATGCTTTGGGAAATGACTGTCAGTAACATTATGAAAATTGAAAATATTAGGCTCAAACATACAAAACGGCTGGTATGGTCCTTTAAAGTGTAAAATGCCAGGATGTGATCATGCAGACTCTCTCTCCGTGCTGCTTAAACACACACCTGGTTAATTATTGATGGCCGGACGGTCTGCAGAAACCAGCGTAAGAAGCCGATCTCTTAGAGTTTCATTGTTCGGGGTGTCAGACATCAGGAGCCTCATCTGAATTTTTGGTTTGAGAATGGGAGGGGAGGAGGGGTCACGGAGCTGTTAAACCGACACACCTGGCAGGTTGAGTGGGAAGACAGCGAGCGAGGCAGAAGGAGATCGGTGGTGAGCGGNCCGACACACCTGGCAGGTTGAGTGGGAAGACAGCGAGCGAGGCAGAAGGAGATCGGTGGTGAGCGGAGGGGAAAGGCCACGCCGGGCTTTCTGGAAACAGATGTCAAACAGGAACTCTGTGTTTAACGTCTGCTCTGCAACGAGCTTCCTGAGACACAATCTGCCCGGGCGGGGGCGGGGCAGGGGCGGAGCGGGCCACGACAAACTGCTGCCTCATACTTTACCTCGGTCAGCCCGTGACCTACTTTCTGCCGAGACGAGGAGAGTCAAAACAAAAATACAGAAAAAACAAAAGGCTCCTTCCTCCTCACAGGGAAGAACGGCTGCAGGGTTTCTGTGGAGCGTTTGGACGACGTCAGTCTTTCCTCCAAAACACAGACGCGAGGTCAGATATGAGGTCATTTCAGGAAAACACAGTGAAGGTTACAAAAAACCCCACAGACACGCTGAGAAAGAGCTTTAAACCTGCTGTTCAGAGCTAACAGTGTAAAAGCCTTCATTTAAAGGACCATAACGGTGATTTTACTTAAGCGCACACACACACACACACACACACACACACACACACACACACACACACGAGCGTCAGCACACCAATACCACGACACAAGACCAAGAGGTTCATTAAATAAAAACAAAAAATTAGAAAGAAGTACTCTGAAAAAAGTTGTCATTTTTGTTTTTTTATGAATAAAGGGCGTGTTTAGGCGTGTTTAGGTGTGTTAGTCGTATTCTGCTGCGCCGCAGTCAGACGACATTTCCCAGTGACGGGAATCAACATTCAGAGAATCTCAGAGCAACAGATTCCCACAGAGTCATGGATTCTTATTCACACACACACATGCACACACGCATACACACGCACACACACACACAAACACACACACACACGTGTCCATCTGATCATGAATGGCTGTTCCAGGTCAGAATCTGGAAGCTTCACTGACAGAAAATGAGAAAATCTGACAAAAACATCAGAAACTAGAAAATGTTGGAGCTGGAAAGATGTTTAGTGTGGAAAGAAAAGGGAGAGAGGGAGGAGTGGGAGGGGGGTGAGAGTGAGAGTGGGGGGTGTGAGTGAAAGTGGGGGTGGGAGTGAGAGTGAGGATGAGGTGAGGGTGAGAGTGGGAGTGAGCGGGTAGGGATTGGAGTGAGAGTGGGAATGGGAGTGAGAGTGGGGGATGGGTGTGTGAGGTAGTCAGTAGGTGTGTGACTGAGGCAGAGTTCACTGAGTTCAGCGGTAAAGGAGTGGCTGTGCTCCAGGCTCCGCCTCCTGCTGCTCTGAGAGCTCCAGGCTCCGCCTCCTGCTGCTGCCCAGCACCTTCTCAGGGGATTCCTGAGTTTCTGCTGCTCCATGTGTCAACATTTCCAGACTGCACTGCCAGCGTGTGTGTGTGTGTGTGTGTGTGTGTGTGTGTGTGTCATTCACTCTGTTTTCAGCAGGAGAGGAGGAGGAAGGTGGTATGTGGACCTCCTCCTCCTCCTCCTCCTCCTCCTCCTCCTCCTCCATCCTAACAAAAACACCCTGAGGTCCCAGTTAAACCCTCGCTGCAGCAATACATCAGAAACCCTGTCTTTAAAGGACCATACCGGTAGTTTTGCATGTTTGGGCCCATAATTACTACCTGTGTACATGTTACGTTACTGCCAACCATTTCCCAAAACCTAAAACCGTATTTTAGTTTTGCCAGATTTAAAATCCACCTTAAAATCCAGTCACAGTCGTTTTAATTTCTCTGGTCAAGGCAGTTTTCTCCTGGATCTATATTCTCTGGTGGAGACATACTGTACATTTTCCTCCATGCAGCTCCGTGTTTTCTGTTAAATTAAGTTTTGACTAAAAATAGTCACGCGTTCTTTGTGATGATTATTTATCTCAGCACGTTTCACATCCCGACAAGTAGATTTTTATGTTGTACTGGAATAAACTGAAACCAATGACATTCTGGAAGATAGGAAAAACAATTCTAATATTTACCGCTCCAGTAGTTTATGTTTTGTAAAATGGTCAGCAGTAATTTAACATGTATGTATATGCAGGTTGCATTTATTGGCTTCAAACATCCAAAACCATCAGTATGGTCCTTTAACGCATGCACAATGCACATTTTGCATTTTATTTGCATATTAACAGCAACATCCTGTCTTTAAGTTCCTACACTTTTTTTCTGTTTTATTTAGCATAGCATCAGTCTTTTATTTAGCATAGCATAGCATCTTTTATTCTGTTTTATTTAGCATAGTATGAGTGTTCTGTCATTTACCTGAGTGGAAATGCACGTTTTACATTTAATTTGCACATTAATAGCAAAAACTTGCTTTAAGTTGTTTTTTACTCTTTTCTGTTTTACTTTTAGTATCATGTTCTGTCTTTTACCTACATCAGTGTGTTTTTTGTAATTGCTGCAATTTCAAAATTTCTCTGAAATTTCCCCTTGGGATATTAATAAAGTCCTACTCTATCACCACTCAGCCATGTGCGTTGTTGTGTATGCAGATTAATACGCCGCTGAAGCGCAGCAGAAAACAGCGGCAGCGGCGGCACCATCTGCCTCAGATTTTACTAATGACCTCAGACAGACGGCCAGCAGATCTGTTTTCCTCACAAAAACAATGTGCCATGTTCAGCCACAACGCAGAAACCATCAACGTTCTGCATCCACACAGGAAATGTGTTATTACGCTCAGTGCATTTGATTTTTCCCAGGAGACCAGCTGCAAAACTGCTGAGTGTTCCAGGTTTTAGAAGCCGGAATGATGACGGAATACCAGAGGGAAACGCCTGCGAAGGGCAAAAAGGTAACAAAGGAAAAACATATTCAGAGCCGCTTGCAGTTTGGTAGTGCTAATTACCACACACACACACACACACACACACACACAGCTTTGACTGTTCTGAATCAGCAGCACGTTCACTGTGAAATCTGAGGTTCAGCAGGTTTGGAATGAAGCTTCCGTCTTTCGGTTTTAATTCTCGACCTCAGCTCAGCTTTTGACACATAATGTTGTTAAAAACCCACATCGGATCAGCGACACGGCTGCTCCTCCTCCAGTCTTCTCTGGGGTTCCTCAGGGCTCTATTCTGGGGCCTTAACGATTCACTATTTACATGCTTCCACAGACAAATCACCTGTAAACACAACATACATCTCCACTGTTATGCAGATGACACGCAACTCTATGTTAAAGCCAGCATAAGTACAGTATTTCCTTATTTACATGTCAGGAAGCAATTCATAAAACACACAGTCACACTAAAATTAATTTCACCAAACTAAACTTCATCAGCATGAAATGTGAGTGATGTTTTAAACTGTATTTACCTCACGCGTGTTAGCGATCAATACATTAGATAGATAAAAACACTCAGCTGATCAGTTTATGTAAATGGCGAGTTTTGATTTGATCTTGCAAACATTCTCGTGGCACTGAGACTCTTTCTAAAGCCTCATCTGTTGAGCTCTCTCTCTCTCTCTCTCTCACACACACACACACACACACACACACACACACACACACACACTCTTATCTTTTAAAAAATGCAGCTCCAAATCAGAGTTTGTGTTTCTTTGCAGGTTTAACGTGTTAGTTTCTCTTTAGCAGCAGATGAATCAGGATAAATCGGGATTCTTACACATGAAGCAGCTCATTAACGCTGATTTTCTTTGCGTTTACCTGTAACACACCTGACAACAACCCTATGTTAACAGAACAATGTGCTGATTAACTGAAGTGAAGCTTTATGAATGAGCTTTAATTATCACGGAGCTCATTCAGCGACACGGTGTGGTTAGCAGGATTTTTTCTGAGAATCAGGAGGGCCTGGATGTCTGATGTTGGCGGTTTCTTTGAGATTTGGTATCTGGGTTGTTTTGATGCTCCTGTCGCACATTCCTGAGCAGAGGCCTGAAATCCTGAGAACAGCCTGAAGTAAACCCACTCCAACACAAAGGCGAGAGGTTGAAGGTGAGGAGAGTGGGGCCTTTCCAGCTACTAATATATTCCAAGGAGATTTCTAAAGTGTTCTGCTGCCAACTGCCCCACATAATGGTTTCCATGGTGATGAGTCCCAGGATCCAGGGCTGCCGTATAGAAATGAACTGGCAGAACAATAACCCCGACTTCCACCATGTTACGGAACATTTTTCAGTGAGCTCCTTTTTCCGTTCTGTGTCAGAACGTAAGTAAACTGCAATTTACAGAAAAGAAAATCCGCTTTTGTCTGTGTTCCATTTCCATCTCCCCTGTTCCCATCATCCATGGCGACAGCCCCAAACTTCCTCAAGCCCTTTTCCCATGTACTTCCTTTCAGTCTGATCCTGACAACACAGGAGGAATTTGCATGCATCAATAGCTTATAAGAAAACAAAATCCCAAACAGAATCCACAAGTCTGGAATACCGTATCCCTTTGGAATGTCGCCTCTTACCAAGTCGGTGATGCACCACTGAAATCACTGGGAGTTCTGCATTATTGATTTGAAGCAACATGCTTCTAATGAGCTATCTTATTTATGTCCTCAATCATCCTATGGGCAAGTTTTGGAATTTTCATGGTTAATTTAAACGATCTGCAATAGAGGAAGAGAGAAAGAACAAAGAGAAGAATTCTGGTCTTAAAGTGAGAGGATGGTGGCGTGTAACGTCTCTGTCTTCAATTCTACTCTGATTAAAACAATAAATCAATTACCTCAACCGTCATCAATCAGCATATGTCAATGTTGGTGTACTCAGAGAAACAGATCAAGATTATCCAATTTTAGGGTGTTTTCAGATCTGCAGATCGTTTGTTCTGGTCTAAATCAGATCTGCAGATCGTTTGTTCTGGTCTAAATCAGATCTGTAGATTGTTTGTTCTGGTCTAAATCAGATCTGCAGATCGTTTGATCTGGTCTGAATCAGATCTGCAGATTGTTTGTTCTGGTCTAAATCAGATCTGCAGATTGTTTGTTCTGGTCTGAATCAGATCTGCAGATCATTTGTTCTGGTCTGAATCANAGATCTGCAGATTGTTTGTTCTGGTCTGAATCAGATCTGCAGATCATTTGTTCTGGTCTGAATCAGATCTGCAGATTTGTTTGTTCTGGTCTGAATCAGATCTGCAGATCGTTTGTTCTGGTCTGAATCAGATCTGCAGATCGTTTGATCTGGTCTGAATCAGGAACTAAATTGTTGGTTTGGTTCAGTTTCACACAGAAAACCACCCAATCAAACTAAAATCTATCAGTAAAAGTCATGTGACAACACTCTCTCTGCTGATTGGTCAGACAGAAACTCCAAACAGGAAGTAGTTTCTATGGTGTCAAAGTAAATCAGAGTAACAAAGATGAATGTGGATCCTTTCCTGTCATAGCATCATTTGATCCATGAAGAAGAAAACTATGACAGCAGAAGCTGAATCACGTGGAAAACCACATGTTGCTTCACATGATGTGAAGAAGACGTGCTGCCTTCACACGCTGAACAGAGAATGGAGCAACATGCTGAGAACATACAAGCACACGCTAACCTGAACATGTTAGCTAAGATTGATGTGTTTCCACCTTTAATAGCATTTGTTTCGATCACTTTGTCTAATCAGAAATGTATTTTAACTGTGGTAAGCGTGTTTTATATTGCACAAGTGTAGGAATACTGTATATCTGATGAACGTCTAAGGTAAAAGACACTTTAGCGTTAACATTCTCCGGTTCCGGTAGATCGATCAGTACTACAATAGATTCTCGTTTTGGTGCAGATCCCATTATGATTTCTGTCGTCATATACACCAAAACAATCTGAACTTCGGGGGAAACGCTCCAACGCTTTTCAAACAAACACTCAAAACAAGCTGAAGTTAAGTTGATTTATTTCAGCATCCATCGCCATGGCGTTCTGTGTTTAGATCCCCTCCGATTACGCTACGAGCCGCGTATATTCAACGACAGACTTCCAATGATCTCATTGGAGTTTGTTTGTAAGATGCAGCAACTTTTCCCATCCCCCCCACAACACACACACATGCACACACACACACACACACACACCCACAGCAGATGAAAGTCACACGTGCACAGACGGAGGATATACGGCATCCTGACAGCTCTAATGGCGGCATGAAGACAGGCTATAATGGAATCTAAACAACACTTGTGCGGGGCTCGTTAAAGCTGCCCTGTGTGCGCCGTCGTTAGCTCGTCTCGTGTGACCTTCACGGTGAAGGTGGCTGGATGAGGTCATCACGGCGGCGTGGAGCGGATGGACCGTATGATTTATGTCCGCTCAGACAGTCACAGCTGTTTATGGCTATAAAAGTTATCAACCTGCTGAACTAAACTCCAAACCTACATCAACTCCTCCTGAAATGCTGAAGTAAAGGACCAAACCAGTGATTTTTCATGTTTGAGCTCTTATTATACACATACATGTTATGTTACTGCCAACCATTTTCCAAAAATTTGACATATAAACTAGCAGCAAGTCTTCATCGTGTCACAACTCGACGTTAACATGACTCGTACAGGTAAGAAGCAATGGCAGCGTCCTGCTTCTGTG
This sequence comes from Lucifuga dentata, assembly GCA_014773175.1. Classification (NCBI taxonomy): domain Eukaryota; kingdom Metazoa; phylum Chordata; class Actinopteri; order Ophidiiformes; family Bythitidae; genus Lucifuga; species Lucifuga dentata. Next base: position 58,144 of record VXCM01002700.1, read on the forward strand.
CAGTGTAACCACCTAAATATACTGTTACTACTGTGTCGCTCCGGTGATAAATGCCAGACTGACATGCCAAATCCAGCCCTCCCTGCAGCGCAACGAGCGCAAAACATGCATGTGTCAGAAGATCACACTCTCGTCACGTGCTGTAAAAAACATGTAATCATGCAGATGAAAGGATCAGAGTTTGACAGGAACTTGCCTTTTTGGAGCAAATGTTTTATTCTCCTCAGGTGGTTTTGGCTGCTAAAAAGTCCTGTCTTGTCTGAAGTGTGACTGTGGTCCTGGAACGAGCAAGCAGGCTTNCCGCCCCCCCCAATGGCAAGACCACCAGTGTATTAAAATAAATCTGTGCACACGTCCCTCCCCTGCATGTTCACCAGACATTACCTTATACAAGGCTGCCACCAGCGCCTTCCACGGCTGCTGGCCTATGAGCAGATTTTAGCCCCCGCCACCCCCCACCCCCACCCCGCTTCCGTGTTTCTGTGTACATGAGTTCACATGACTCAACAAAACAAAAAAAGGCGAGCTGTCCGGAGCTTTTTCCCAGGAGAGCTGAAAGGCCGACCGGAGCGCCGCCCTGGACTTGGCTCAGATTACCGACATGTCAGGCCTGATGGATTCTGGCTAAAAATAAAAGAAAAAAGGAGCTGTGACAGGCGGGATGGACGATCCCAGCGGTCCCGCTAACCCAGCTGCCACTTAGCGTGGCGTTTCCGTGTCCTTGGTGCTTTAAAACCAGCACAGGCGTTACGGTGGCAGGCAGCCTCAGAGCGAAAAAACAAAACATGCCCTTCTCTTGGTGGAGAGGAGGGAGGGGCTCTGTGGGAATTCCTGCTCCGTTCGCCCACGCCGCCCCGCCCCTCCACATTCCCTCCACATCANTCTGTGGGAATTCCTGCTCCGTTCGCCCACGCCGCCCCGCCCCTCCACATTCCCTCCACATCATCTGAGAGCAGCAGCAGGATCATAACCAGATGACCACGCCTCGACCTCTGACCTCTACAACTTTCCTCATCTCCGTTTGCATGATGCATCATTTGGCTTTTTTTTTTTTTAAGCGGTTTTCATTCACAGAATCCAAATCCTCCTCATGGACACCCAGTACCTTTACATGCACATTAAAACTCTGATTATGCTCAGATTAAGCCAATAAATACATTTTTTTTCATGTGATCTAAACACTTTAAAGGACCATACCATCTGTTTTTCATGTTTGATCCTAATATATTCAGTTTTCATACATGTAACATTACATCAATCATTTCCAAAGCATACTACTGGAACGGTGAATTAAAAATGTTTTTCCTACCTTCCAGACCTCCATTGGTTTCAGTTCATTCTGCTATTAAAATCAACTTGTTGATACTGTAAACGTTCTTGGGATAGGTAATCCATCATCACCAACAAGACGTGTATTCAGGTTTTTTTAGAAGTTATGTAATTTTAGTGTTTAAGCTCAATAAAAAGCGTGGAGTGAATGTATGCCTCCACCGGGGAATATAGTCCCAAAAGAAGACCTGCGTTTATGGAAAAATTTAAAGGACCGTGACTTCATAAGGCTGTGTAACTATTAGCAGGAGAAACATGGATTTTTAAGGTGGGTGTATCACTTGAATATTTGATTTTGAAAGATTAAGAGATTTAGCAAAATATCAGGAAAGCTGAAATACGGTTTTATCCTTTGGGAAATGATTGTCAGTAACGTAACATGTATGAAAACTGAATATATTAGGCTCAAACATGCAAAATGGGTGGTATGGTCCTTTAAACCAGCATGAAACATCCAGAGTGTTTCTGTTTTTTAACTAAACATGGCTGACAACAACAAAATGATTCAGTCAGTGGGAAGATCAATGCCTTGATTACGAGTTGGTCATCGCTGGAAATACAAGAAAAAAAAAAAAAAAAAANAAAAAAAAAAAAAAAAATGACTGTCGCACGTCCCGGTCCCAGTCCCATCAAAAAAACAGAAGCTGGTTGGCGACCAGGTCTGACCTCAGGTAACCTCAGCACCAGCCGAGCGGCTCCTTATCAATGGAAAAAAGCCAACAGTGACCTGAGTGCTGAGCTCCTTTAAATATTCCTTTACTGGTGACCATACTTTATGTGAAGCTCACACGGGTGTTCCACACGCCATCTGGATCCCATCACATGCCACAAACACGCAGTTAAAGAACTGGTAGCAGCCTAATGAATAGGAAGAACATTTTCAACCTCTGCAACAGGTCAGTCACAGGCGTGGGCTTTACCTCACACACGCACACGCATGAAGGAGATCAGTTGGCAGGGAGAGGAGAGTTTCCGCCTCACCTCGCTACCCGAGAGCATCCCAAAATATCCCTCCTCGCCGAACAAAAGAACAAAATGGCAAGAGGCGATACGTGATACAGCAGGGTTAAAAATAGCCACACTCTGACGGCGAGGTCAGCATTTCTGACCTCCGCACGGCGCTCTTAGTTTACACCAAAGGAGCCATGGTTAGATTCCTACTCAGGGCTTAAAAAAGGCATTTCTGCAGCAGTCGTACTGACTTCTGAGGATTTCTATGAGCTGGAACTTGAGAACAGACAGAATCAAACATTCTCACGCACGTCAGACCAGACAGCGTCCTGTTTGGGGATTCAAAGGGTCTCATGGTATGTGAAGCATAAATGATCCGCCTGAGAAGACGGAGGAGTCCACCTCTTCAGGCTGGGGGAGGGGCATGGCGTATGGCGCTCAGATCATCAAAACATTACATCATGCCCGAGAAATTCATGAAAGAAGCTGAGGCGTTTCTAGCTGCACGTTAATCAGATGGAAAAGAGAAGAAGTTCTTTCAGATCAGCATTGGGCATGAAGACCTGTTGGATAAATGTCTGATCCTGTTTTTTTGTTTTTCAATCAATCTGTAAAGCACTTTGAGTTAAAAATAAAGTTTAAATTAAATGGTTGAACCCTAAAACATGCATGTTCACACTCTGCACCACTTCATGACGTGGCAGAATCCATCCTTAATATTCCCCTGACAGGAAGTAGATATTCTCCAAAAACCTCTATCAGCCAATCAGAGAGATCATCTGCATGTATTCTGATGAAACAGAACATTTCAGCTGTAAACATGTAAACAAGCACACACTGTGTAAAAGAAGTTCAGCCAAACAGCACGGCGTCTTCGTACAGAAGTGTTGATTCAAAGCGTTCCGGCTGGAATGGGAATAATTCTCCCACTCCGTGTCATAAGTGGCTGCAACATGCCTCAGAGTGACTCCAACAATGGCCTCTTTCACTGCCTTCGCCAGGCTGGAGAGGTGCATCATGGGAAGCAGAGAGGCAGACAGGCTCGTACAGTGAGCGCGGATACTCCAGGGACCCTCAGACAAACAGAAACTATTCGGACATCGCTCACGTGTGAATTCTGTATTCCTCTGGAAAAATCAATTCTGGATGAGATTTTACAAACGCCAAATGAGCTGCGACGCCACAAAAATGTCTGAATAACTGATTAAATAAGGTTAAAGATCATGTTCAGACTAGCAGAGCTGATAAAACCCAGTAAGGTCAGAGAGGAAACAGTGGAATCGTCTCTCCTTTCACGTCATTTTCACTTTGGCTCGCTGAATGAAGCGGCGTTTTCATGCCTGCATGGTTCTATCTGCTTTGATTTTCTTTCTCCACCCCCAGATGTTTCTGACCAATGAGCAGAGAGAGTGTTGTCACATGACTTTTGCTGCTATGTGCTGTGTTCATTACGATCACGGTGCGTTTGAGTAACATGGACGCCTGTATGAAAACGTGAGTTTTGTTGCTCTGTGAAAAACGTTAAAGAAGCTTAAACGTTTTAACATTTATGAACTATTTTTCTTTTTAAAACAGCCAATAAATGTTAAAACGTTAAAGAAGCTTTAACGTTTTAACTGTTTTTCTTTTGAAAACAGCTGCTGCATCATCACTGATCTGAGCTTAACATGTTCTGTGTCTTTATGCTGATTTAAATAAAATACTTCTAAACCTTCATTCATAAATACAGAAATTACCGTATAAACCTGTGTATAAGCCGACCTGATGCTGTTCCATCAATTTATTAGTTTATCAAATTACCTGTGTTTCTGAGTATTGTCATAGTATTCCTGTGATTTTCTGAAAATAATCCAGGTACCGGTAAACATGATATTTATTTCAGCAGCTGATTACCGTAACAGCACTTACTGGCCTCCACAAATGGCCGCTGCTAAATGTGCTGATAAGATGTTTAGTCAGGAAATATCTCATTCTAAGGTATGATTTAAACTATTTTCATGGGTAGTGGTAAAGGGTAGTATTTCCACCTGGGAATTTCCTTCTCTGGGATCTAATCTGAATTTCTCCTGTATAAGCCAATCCCCGATTTACTTTGTGAAGTTTGGTAATAAAAACTCGGCTTATACATATATTTATACGGTACTGTTTACAGGGTGAGCAGCCATGTTGAAATTACCTAAACTTTGCCCGACTTTCCAATCAGGAATTCCAAGTTGAGGGGCGTTTCCTCTGACTTTTCCCAGTTGGAGGTCAGAAATTCCGAGTTCCTCGTGCAACTTGAACACAGCGATAGTTTGGTTTGCTTTTTTTTTCCTGTGTGAAGAAACTAAACCAAACAAGAAATAAATGCAGCATTTTAACAATCTATTCCCTGATTCAAACCAGAGCAAACGATCTGCAGGTGTGAAAGGTTTCATGTCGGATCAGAGCAGCGTCCGTCTCAGCGCTCCACGTGGTCGCAGATTATCCTGTCCTGCTATGACACGGTTTAACTAAACCACAGACTGCTGTGAGATGAACAGAAACTCTGTGCTTTGTCCACTAATCAACTCTGTGTATGTGCTGCTATAAAGAGATCTCTGAGCGACATTAAAGGCATCGTTCCTTCTAAAGCCTCTGTTATGTCCGGACTTAAAGGACCATGCTGGTGGTTTTGTATAAGTTCGAGCCCAATAAATAAAACCTGCACGTATGTTACGTCACTGACAAACATTTTCCAAAACTTACTACTTGAGCAGTAAATATTAGAATTGTTTTTCCTACCTTCCAGACTGTCATTGCTTTCATTTCATTCTATAAAAATCAACTTGTAGAGTCTTGAAATGTGCTGAGATAAATAATCATCTCAGAGAACATGATGTCTATTAAGTTTAAAACAAACTTATTTAACTGATCCAACATAGAGATTTACAGGAGAAAATGTGCCTCCGCCACAAAATATAGTCCCAGGAGAAAACAGCTTTTACAATGAAATTAAAACAGCCGTCCCTTCTATGTTCGGACACACGTGTTCTCATGTGGAAAAGTGAATTTTAAAGAGGATGTATCGCCTGAATATTTGATTTTGAATGATTAGGAGATTTGGAAAATAACAGAAAAACTGGAACACGATTTTATGTTATGGCAGGAATGTAACATGTATGTGGAGTTTTATTGACCTTAAACATGCAAAATCACCGTCATGTCCTTTAAAATATGAGCTTAATGAATGTTTTTTTTCAAAGTTTTGTACAGATTAACTTTTTAGAAAGAGCCGTGTTAATTGTTCTGATCCTGCACCTGCAGAGGAAGTCAGAGAAGGAAGTTTTATTTCCTTTAACAGTTATAAATGGAAACCAACACTTTGTCACAAATATATTTGGTTTTTTTTTTATATCATACATGTGACATTATCGTTCCTCTGAAGCCGGAAAAAAGATCCCGTCTGATTTTTGTTCCAGAAAAAAGAATCAAGATTCCACATTTTCTGTTTCGTAACATCTGAATTCGGATGACGATGCAGCAAAATAAAAGGATCTAAACACAATCTGATGATCGTTCTTAGTGTGTTCTTCACCTCACACGCCCAAACCACAACAGGAAACACAAGCACCCTTCCTGCCGACACACATACACTCAGAATCAAACTAAAACACGACTTACAGATTCGTCCTTCATCTTCTGACAATGATGACTGATGGCTGCTCGGCGATGCTCTGACGCATTCTGCCTGCGAGCGAGTCGGAAAGATGCTACTCAGAGACGTGATTGGAGGAGGCGAGAAGGCGTCTGGCGAACCAGCATGGAGTTATTCTTCCATGACACGGCAAAGAAGAGAAACGCCAAATTCAGCTTCCTGCAGCGTTTACGAAACTCTTTCTGTTAAATGATCTGTGACATTAAGATTTACACTTAAAACATGTTTTGCTGTTTTAGTTTTTACTGAATTTGTCTTTTATTTGACATCTAAAAAAAACTGCACTGTAAAAAAACTCCACAAATTTTGGGTTTTGAAAATTTTGACATCTTTGCCAAATTGGTAAAAATGTCTTGTTTTGTTTAGAGTGTTTAAAATCAAACGATAAAAAAAAGATTGGAAGAAATTTTTTGTCTTACTTGTATTTGTTTCACATATTAAATTTTGTAGAATTAAGCAATATTTCTTTATAAAAGTTCTTTGAGAGATTTGTTCTTGAAAAAATTCTGTGATTTTTAAAAAATTATTTCTTCCCTCAATTTTTTTATAGAAACAAGAATTTTCCAGAAAAGTAGAAATTATAACTGTAAGGATTTCATGAGCTAAAATTTGTCATCATGTTTGGTAATTTTTTTTAAAATTCAGCAATTTTATAGAAATATATGGCAAATTAAAAAAAATTAAAAATCAATGAAAAGTAAAACTGTAAAAATGACTTCAGGGAGACAGATAACATTCCAAATTTTAATAGAAAAAAAATTCCAAGATTTTTAAAAATTTCTTAAATAATCTGAGATTATTTATGTATTTATTTATAGAATCAAGAATTTTCTATAGAAGCTGAAAATTGTCAGAAATATCAATATTTCAAAGCCAATATTGTTATTTTGTCTGGTGAGAATCTTTCTCCGACTTTTTTCAGGTCAGAAATTTTAAGAAAAATTCAGCGAAAAGTAAAAATGACTTTAGACTCTGAAATGTGTGTATAATGAATATAATGAAATTTTCTTTTGATTTTCAAATAACACATTTATCTCAAACAATTAAAATAAATAAATAAATTCAAATAAAATAAATTCAAATAATAAATTCAAATAAAATGTAAAAGTTTGAAAAGCTGTTTTAGTTTCTGAAACATTCTAGAAGAAACTCTTTGTCACGCTGAAAGATTTAAAGGCTGAGAAACAGTCTGATCACTTTTCTCCAACTGTTCGCCAATTGTCTAAATGTTTTAACATTTGTATTTTTTATTTATTGTGTATTTTACGATGGTAAATTAGGGTCACAGTAAATTTTTTAGAAATCAAGATAGGAGTTATATTCCATGAAAAATGCATAAATTTGTGGAAAAAAACAAAAATTTCAAAATTTGTGAGAAAAATTCACAGATTTGCAAAAAAAAAAAAAAAAAAAAAATCACACAAAAAATAAATTGCTGAAAAAACTCCCAAATCCACACAGAAAACTCACAAGAAAAAAAAAAACTTCACAAAACTGTGAGGAAATACTGAGAAATGTTCTGTTTTTTTTTCCTGGAAATTTTTCAAAAAACAATCAGAATATTACTTTTATAACAGCATCTTTAACACGTAAAACATTTTATCTGACAAATCTAAACTTCTGTAAATTATTTAGCTTACAAAAATATAGATTCAGGTTTTTGGATTTGTCATTTTATCAATTTTTAAATGTGGATTTTATCCAATGAAACCTAATGAAACACAAACTCAAATAATCTTAAAACAGTCAATTATTCAATTAGTGGATGAACACAAAATTAACTTTTGATAATTAATCGCTTAAGAACTAATCATTTATCACACAATATTAGTTTCATATTAGTGTAAATTAATAACTTTGAGTTTTTATTGACTCTTGACTGTGTTTAGTAAAATGATTACAAATTTTAAAAATGACTCCACAGATTAATTAACACTGAAAATAATCCTTAATTGGGGAAATAAAAAATCTCCAAAAGGTGAAAAACATCTTTGTTTTAGTTTAATGACATAATTTATCTACATTATCTAAAGAGTTTTACAAATGTGGATGTGTAGAGAATGAAAATGTTTTTTTTCTTTTCAAATTTATGAATTTTACTTTCATTTTATCTTCCAGTTTTCAGATTTTAATTTTCATAAGCAGAATTTTTTGTTTTCATACTTGAATAAAATCTGCAGAAAATCCTTTTTTACTTTCACTTCAGTTAAATTTTGAATGTATAATTGTTACTTGTATTAAATTATTTTTCCATAAATAAATAAAAAATACACGTTGGCTAACCACTAAAATAAAAGTGTAGTTTTAGTAACATGTTTAAAGGAGCATACTGGTAGTTTTGCATGTTTGAGCCCAATATATAAAAACCGCATACACGTTAGGCAGGAGCGTTAATATTAGAATTCTTTTTCCTACCTTCCAGACTGTCATTGGTTTCCATTCATTCCAGTACGACATAAAAATCAACTTGATGAGACTTTAAACGTGCTGAGATCAATAATCATCACAGAGAACTAACTTATTTCTTGTTGAAGTTACTTAATTATCTGATCAAACACGGAGCTGCACACAAGAAAATGTATGTCTCCGCCAGAGAATATAGTCCCTGGAGAAGACAACTTTTACCAGAGAAATTTAAATGGCCGCACCTGTTACATGTGAACACACGTGTTAGCAGGTGAAACAGAATTTTAAGATGTTTGCATCACCTGAACATTTGATTTTCAAAGATTAGAAGATTTGGCAAAATAACAGAAAATGTAAAATAAGGTTTTACATTTTGGAGAATTTGGCAGTAATGTAATGTATATGTGGGTTATACTAATGGCTTCAAACATGGAAAACCACCAGTATGGTCCTTTAACGTGTATTCAATATTCAACATAATTATTTCCCTACAAGAAAAGGTGCTTTGGGTTAAACTTTCAAGATTTAATCTTACTTCTCTAGTTTCTTTTTTTTCATACCATGACTGGAAATAAACTTGGTAAAGAAAAGAGGCACGAGTCAGTACACGCACGCACGCGCGCACACACACACACACACACACACACACACACACACACACACACACACACACNCACACACAGGAGCTCCACCTATGGCTGCCTGCTGTGAAACGGCAAGAAGCCACAGCAAGAAAATCCTGCTGATCTCGTTGTAAGCTGACATGCTTGCAGGAAGTGGGCACATTACACCACACACACACACACACACACACACACACACCTCCCAGCCACCTGTGCTGGTTTCACAGGATGCCCGCCCCCCCTTGTCTTTACAGCTGCATGTCTTCACCACGCCATGTGCTCAACACGTTTTTGTTTTACACTTCAGTGCTTCAACTGTGACAAACCGTGATGAAGATGCTGTTTTACTGGAAACGTGGCGACGCCTCGTCACAGACGGTTTTACTCCACGTCACGTGAATCTGAGAGAAGACGCTGTCACCTGGTTTCTGGTTTACTGATTCCTGATCTGATGGATTCCTGATTCGTATGATTTATTTATGATTAGTTTCTGTTGTTGTGGATGGAAACATACATCATAAGAAATCCTGCATTCTTCATGTTTCAGCATGATGTCATTTTACGGCATCCTGCCAAAGGGTCACGCCCCCAAACAATGACCTCACTCCGTGTCAGGAATCAGCTGATTGTTTTAAACACCTTCAGCGTGTCCGACCGCCCGCTGCTTCTTTTTCTCATCGACCCGCAGAGGAGAACCAAGAGCGGGGTGTGTGTGTGTGGGTGTGTGTGTGTGTCTGTGGGTGTGGGTGTGTGTGTGCATGTGTGTGAGACAAATCGACCTTGGCTGGAAAACGATAAGCTCACTAGCAACATGGAAACCTGCTTCATTCGCCCCCTACAACTAAAGGATTCAATCAGTGGTTCTCAAACTGTGTGACCCAATTACCAGCTCACCGCCCAGCCGCTGGCTGCGTTCACATTTCAGGCTCAACTCTAGTTTTTTAGTCAGATCTGAGGTTTTTGTCTTGACGGTTCATAAACATGTTTGTAAGTGACGTGTATGTGACATGTATGTGACTCTGTCGGCCCTAAAAGGCCAAAAACATACATTTAACAAAAAACATGATTTCCACGTGCTCACAAACAACAACAAAAAGCACTGAATAAAAATGGAAGCCCGTTTAGCGTGTTTTATTTAAACACTGCTTCGGTTAAACATGTTGTTTAGTGTTTGATGGAAACTTCTTCATATAGCCAACATATAGCTAACATGTAGCTAACATATAGCGAACATATAGCTAACATATAGTTAACATATAGTTAACATAAAGCTAACATGTAGCTAACATATTGTTAACATTTAGCTAACATACAGCTAACATGTAGCTAACATATAACATATAGCTAACATGTAGCTAACATATAGCTAACATATAGTTAACATATAGCTAACATATAACTAACATGTAGCTAACATATAGCTAAACTGTAGCTAATATATAGCTAACAAGTAGCTAACATGTAGCTATCATGATAGTGACAAAGATGCAGCAGAGAAGTAATGTAAAAAGTTCCAGATGAGGCGTGATCTGAGCGTTCACATGCGGTCACACATCCAGACATGACACATGCATCAGATGGAGGACAAGTGTGCAGGTGACCCAGATCTGACGTGAAAAAAATCACATCTGTGTCACTTCAGCCTGAAATGTGAATGCAGCAACAGAAAGAACACGGAAAAAAGCTGCGTGAGCACACTTACTGACAGACAGACAGACAGACAGATAGACAGACAGACAGACAGACAGACAGATAGACAGATAGACAGACAGACAGATAGACAGACAGATAGACAGACAGACAGACAGACAGACAGATAGACAGACAGACAGACAGACAGACAGACAGACAGACAGACAGACAGACAGATAGACAGACAAATAGACAGACAAATAGACAGACAGACAGATAGACAGACAAATAGACAGACAGACAGACAGACAGACAGATAGACAGACAGATAGACAGTTACTGACAGACAGACAGACAGACAGACAGATAGACAGTTACTGACAGACAGACAGACAGACAGACAGATAGACAGACAGTTACTGACTGACAGACAGACAGACAAACAGACAGACAGACAGACAGACAGATAGACAGTTACTGACAGACAGACAGACAGACAGACAGACAGTTACTGACTGACAGACAGACAGACAGACAGATAGACAGTTACTGACAGACAGACAGACAGACAGGTGTTTTGAGGTGGACAGACTCGGCGTTCGGTGTGATTCAGCGACTCGCTGCTGTAAAGTTAAGCGAGTTTTCAGAGTCTCGCCGTGTCCCAGGAGAACACGCAGACAGCAGGACAAACCCCAGAGACACGCCGTGTTCTCACTGCTAACACGCCTCATTTGATACGGTGTGCAAATCATTTCTGCGGCGAGGAGGGCAGAAATGATTTGCACACCGTAAATCATTTCTGATTTACGGTGTGCAGGGGGTCCGGGCCCCGGGACTCCAGACAACAGCGTTTACTATGAATGACCTCAGCAAGACTTTGAAAATCCAACATGAATGTATGGACGGCTACTGTTACCACGGAGACACGCCAAGGAACGCCGCATTCACCGCCATTTTCCCAGCGGACTCAGGGGAAGAACAACTGTAGCGCACGTCAGTCGTGTCTTCTGATGCTCAGAAAAAAGAACACACACACACACACACACACACGGCGAAGGAATTCAAAAACAAAATGCTAAAGCTGCACAGAAAAACCAGTTCACACGTCACGGTGCGTTCAGGATCACCATGCCCGGCCGTTTTTTAAAAGCACCTGAACGCATCATCCAGCTGTTTGCTGTGTTCAAATGCGCTGAAGAGAGTAAAAACTCTTCATCAAATGAAGTTTGAAAACAGGCTGAGTATTCTGATTTTAATCTCAGGACTATGAGAAGAAAGTCCGTAATTTTGAGTTTTTATAGAATAAAGACCAAAATTCTGAAATTAAAGTCAGGATTCTGGTATTATAATCCTTAATATAGTTCATTCTAACGTAGTATTAAAATCAACTAGAGACTAGAGACTTGAATCATGCTTGAGATAAATATTCTGTCACAGCAAACACATGCCGTATTATTATTATTATTTTGTTGAAGTTATTTAACCGATGCAACAGAGCTGCACCAGGGAATATATCCCAGGAGAAAACTGCTGTTACCAAAGAAATCAAAAAGATCCTGTTTCCTACATGCGTGTGTGTGTGTGCGTGTGTGTTTGCAGGTGAAACACTGAATTTTGAAAGATTAGAAGATTTGGGAAAATAACACAAAAACTACAATATTGTTTTATATTTTGTAAAAATGCTTGACAATAACGTAATGTAGGTCGTATTTATTGGGCTCAAACATGCAAAACCACTGGTATGGTCCTTTAAACAGCTCAGCAGTCCAATGCAAACAGGTCATTATAACGCACTAAATGTTTTCTCTCTTTAGGAAAGATTCATGCTGCTGAAGCTTCAGTCAGAATAAAAGTCAAACCTGTTTAAACTAAAACTTTTAGCATGATTTATTTTGCAGTCAGAGCAGGGATGACTGCAGGACGGATCACTAATGCGGCCAGAGTCAGGAGGCAATAGATCATCAAACGCCTCTGATGATGATTTATGAGTCCAGATCATTTCTTACAGGCGACACAAGAACAAAATCAAAGCAGCAGGATCAGGCGTTTGAATTTGATAGATTCTTGGCAGATCTCTCAGCTTCGCAGCAAACACAGGCTGGATGACTTCTGCAGCCACAGACAGAGCATAATGCAATCTGATTTCACCGAGCAACAACGCAGTGCTCATTGCTGCCGTGAACGAAGAATGAGCAGCCATGACGNGGGGGGGGGGGGGGAATCACAACAGAGAGAGAGGAAAACAAAGGCCTTGGTGTAAACTGCAGGATCTTAAATTTCTCCCAGCAGCAGCAGCAGCAGCAGCAGACGTGCCTTTGTGCTGACGTGGAGCTGCAGAGCTGCTGGGATTTACTCAGCGAACCTTTAATGCTGCACAGATCTAATCTGTGTGGGACGCATCTCTGCTGAGATTAGCAGAGTTTCTCTTCTAAACTACCTTTTTACTCCACAAACTAAACATCATGGAATTCTGCACCTTCAGACTTTTAACACGGATCTAAACATTCTGTCACAGCTTCACAAGAAGTGCTTTGGTTATGTTTTAACTCCAGTACTGGACGCCAGCTCCCAGTTCCGCCTGGAAGCTGGGGGGGNGGGGGGGGGGGGGGGGTCACATGAAGGGATCCTGTTGCTGTGTGGGATTTCAGCTTTGGCTGGGAATCCACAGGGACTCATTATACGTCTAGATCCCCAAAACAGCTCAGGTCAAACAGAAATCTTCCCAAGCCCAGATGACTGATGAGATTAGAGACGTTTGGCAGAGATCCTACATAAGGATATTACTAACACAAACATGTTTTTAAATCAGCTGAAACATACAGAGATGCAGCCGTCTTATCTACGTAATGCTCTTATCTGCCAACAGATGCAGCAATAAGAAGATGTCAGATATCAGCCAGGCTTCAGCATAAAGTACCAGGTTTTGCAATGCTACACATATTTTGCACAATTTTAAGCTCTGAACCAGGTGAACACGTCAAAAAAAGCCCGGTCATGTGACTTTACAGTATGCTTTTGAAATGATAGCAGGGTTACTGTTAAACTGCCTGGATGCAGGTGACAAAGCATCATCTCCCACGGCAACCACAGATACAACAACAATCAATGCCAAAATGTCATTCAGTTCCATTCATTATTAAAAGCTGACTCCCAAGAAAACTAATAAATACAAATTTGGTGCATGTTATTATTTAACATTTCTGATCAGATTACGCAGAATAGAGTGCATATACCTCCACCAAGGGTTTTATAGGCTAAACATTTCTTCTAGATCCAGTTTATGATCCATATCACCTCCTAAATTTAACCACTTCTTCCTCTCTGCATCATCCATCTGTTCCTCAGATGGATGATGCAGAACTTTCAGGCAAACAGACAAATCATTGCAGGATCACATAACCTCCTTGATGGAGGTAATGAACCGTTATGAACCGTTATGAACCATTCCATCTGCCTGACTGAGTCATTGCTGGTTTACAGTTTGACCCCCCCCCCCCCCCCCCCNCCTCCGTGGGGCTACTGTACAGAACAAAAGGCTCCGTGCGTAAAGTGCGCATGAGCGCTGCAGCACGTGCTGTGAAATCAGACTGATGTCAGTGTTTGCATGAGACAAGCTCAACGTGTTCTTATTTTTAAAAAATCACCGACATGCCGTGATTACACACCGTGGAATCAGCGCAGATCCGTTTTGCTCTCCAGCTTTGAGCTCTGAGGCTCCGCACGGAGATGAAGATGATGCGCTCAGATCCTCGCTGCATCAGCGCCACAGACAAAGAGGCTGAGATGCTGCAAACGCTGCATCACCAAAAACACGCGCACACGCACACACACGGCTGCTTTATGCCGAAATACACAGTTGAATGAAAGGAATAACACAAAGCAGGAAGAACAGAGAACAGAATTATTCTGCAGGAGAAGCAGAAATAAAGGTGGATTCCTGATGGATTCAGTGTAAAAGCTGCAGCTTTGATCGGATCTTCAGGCTTTAATTATTAATGAAATCAAAGCGTTGGTTTTGAAATGAATACTAAAGCCTGTAATGTGAAAGCATCGTCATTTGTTGTGCAGCAGGAAGGAGCTGACAGAGTCTGACTAAGCCTCCATGCTGCAGCATCTCTTCACATGACAACGCAGGACCTTCCTCACTCATCATCCTCCATCACAGCTCCTTTTTCCTGCTACCGGCGGGATTATCCTGTTTAGGATTTCTCCCGGTGCTATAACACAAAGGGTTAAAAGCACAATAAGCGTTTTGGTTATTTAACGGAGCCGCGGAGCCTCAGACATGATTCTATTGGCTGTCAGAGCTAATAAAGCTCGTCCTTACACAGCAAATAATCTGCTGATTTTCTTCACGTGGATTAACGAGCAGCTGGATGTCATAAAGAACCACAAGCAGCACATGCACAACCACACAACTACACACCAACAATAACCATCACAATAATCACAATCATCATAATAATCATCATCATAAGCACATAATACGTCTCATTCCAATTCTGCTCCAAATCATTTAATTAATTTAATTAACACCCATGCTGTAATTCTTAAAGCTTTTTAACGGGGAAAAGACGTAATTATTTAGAAATTTTCCTCCATAAAGCAAAAGCATGTCGAGATTTGCTGCCCAATCACACGCACACGCACGCACGCACGCACGCACACACACACACACACACAGGGACTTGATAAAAACAGAAAAGTGAGGCGCAGTAACCGGATGTGGTCCCGCGTTTGTTTCACTCCTGAAGCCGCGTTCACACCCAGACATCACACCCTTCATGTTCACTCCGCTCACACTTTCTCTCACTCTGCACTCCCAGCAAGTTTGCAACTCCAGCGACGGACATTACCGTGAAGTCCACGCGGACGCCGGACGGAGACTCGCTCACCTTTTCTTTCCGTTCGCGTCCCTTTTGTCCGTTTGGCGTAACTTCTTTCACATGATGACTCTTTGTCGTTTCCGCGGAGCCTCCGGGCTGCAGAAAGGAGCAGATTTCTTCCGTTCCCGCGGATAAAACTCGGTTATTTCTCACTTAGAAACAGCGTCTGTGATTCTCCGGTGTGTGGTAACGTGTACGCGCCTGTGTGAGTGTGTGTGTGTGTGAGTGCGTGTTGATCCAGCTCGCCGCTCCGTCTCCGCTGTTTGTTACACTCGAACGGAACGGAACGCCGCCTCTCACTCTCTACGTTGTTGACATTCGGCCGCTGACGTCACTCTATCCCCTCATTCACAACATCGTCAGCGCGCGGCGGCTTTGCGTTGGCGGCGGCGGGAAGCGCGCGCGTTCTGCTCAGAACGACGCAGCGGAGTTTGGAGAATAGCGCTCCTCCTTCTGACCCCGCCCCCTCCGCTCCGCCCGTCCGGTGGCATGACGGTGAAAGATGACACAAGGCGTTTTNCCCCCCCCCCCCCCCTTTTTTTTGTTGTTTTTATTAGTTTTATACATTTATTTTTTATGAATACCCCTGTTATCGTTATCTGTGGTATCAGCTACTGTTTAGCTTTACTTGTATCATCAGATCGTAACACGCCACATCCTCAGGTGTGGACATGTCAATGTCACTTTTATACCTTTTTTGTCTTATTTATTGATTTATTTTATTTATTGATTTAAAAGGCACCATGAACAACGTTAAACAGAAATGTTGCCATTTGATGTATAGAACCAGAGTTAGCTTAGAGCTAATTTTCGTCTGCGGTCCCTGTTACTTTTCCTTTCATTTATTTATTTATTTTTAATTTCTTCTGGTCTTATCATGCTGATTTGTCTCTTTATGGGATGTTCATGTTTTTTTATATTTAATTTTAAAACTAAATAAACAAAGTGGGAAGAAAAAAAAAGCTTGGGAAATATCACATTCATAAAGCAACATTTTCTCTCTCTCCCAAAAGTTAACACATTTTAATTGAAACAAAATATAGGCTATTGAGATAAGATTAATTAAAAGTTATTTTATAAAGGAAAAAAAACTGTTTAACTTATTTGGATGTTTTTTTTTTTTAATTAAGATACACTTCTGGCAGTGTTTTGTTTTGTTATATTTTCAGCATCTACACTTTTTCTCTCTATGTTAACATCTGAATATTAGCTTGATGATTATTTAGGTCTAATGTCTGGTCTTTTGCATATTCTTTATTCTTCAATAAATTTCTTAAAATTAAAAAAAAAAAAACCCATAATCCTAAAGGGGGAAAAAAAGACCCCAAGCGACCCAAATATATCTCCAAAATATTTGGTTATTAAATAGGTGAAAGGTTTTTTTTTAATGATTATTCATGGCTATTATAAAGTTTTCTTATTGAAGTTTAAAAAGGACGTTGATGTTAATTACTCTTGTTGATGTTAATTACTCTTTTTTGAACTGTGTCCTGAAGATTTAATCATTTGTTTTGCACTCTAAATATTACAAAAAAAAAAACAAAAAAAACCCATCAGGATTCAACATTTTTATGCTATTTTTAAAATATTTTTTGTACATTGTCATGTTTAATTTATTTCAGCTGTTGTAATCATCAGACTCCTTTTTCTGGTTTTTGTTCAATAAAGTTTGTTTAAAAAAACAACAATATAAATATGTAGAGGTGGAAATTGAACATATTTAAATCTTTACTAAAACTTATAATCACACCTTGTAAAACATAATATTCAAATTTTTATCGGAATAAAAACAAATATAAACATCTATGCATGTACACTTATGTGGGATTTCCACCAACGAGTTCCACTCTGGTTACAAAATAATTTAGAATTATTTGGAGCATTTTGATAAAAATAAATTGGTACAAAACCAAAAAAAGTTGTTTCCTGTTTGAAACAGGAAATAATGGGACCTGAAGCAGGAACCGTGATGACATTGTAAGTCTTATTCAGGAAAATGAAAAACAATGAAGTGTGTGTGTGTGTGTGTGTGTGTGTGTTTGGCTGAAGGATCCATGTTGTAGGCTAATCTTTAAACTGTGAGCGTTCAGGAGTGAAAGCAAACCAAAGCTAATAAGAAAAAATGCAAATGCATGGTGCAGAATGATTTAGGGGAGGTGGTGGGCGGAGCAGAACACGCTAAGCTCACACACTAAGCTCACGCAGGCAGGAAGAGCTCACGTCCTATTTGGACAAGCAAATATTCAGTGGAGATGTTTTAATTTGTAAAACTGCCCTCAGGGAGTTTGCATGTAATTATGAATTATCATATTTCAGCAGACAGCTTCTTCTTCATGCTACTATTTGCTTCTCATTGGAGATTCCATGACCGGCATTCAAAGAGCGGCTCGGTTTGTTGCTGCACATGTTAAAAACATGAGCTGCTCCTGACATCAAAACACACCAACGCTCCCGCTTACGCAACCAAATCAGCTTCAAAGTCAAGCAAAACTAGAGAATCAAAGAGACGCAGGAGCAAGTGGTGAGGCGGCGCAGTGTTTCAAACAAGCCGCAAGAAACGTAGACAAATATAAACACGTGATTAATTTAAAACCTATTTAAACCACAGCTAATTCTTCTGCAAAGCTTAAAGTGTAAGTTAGCAGCTGGAAGCTTGTTTTTGCTGCCCTCTGCTGGCTCACTTTGTCATGTTGCTGCAAAGCCATACGCTCTGACCCGATTTGGCCCACGGGCCGCTACCTGCTGACTCTGCAGCATATATGTACATATATTCAAACACGGTCAGCGGTCACCTTTTTATGACTTGTAGCTGAGGAGCAGAAACTTCTCAATTTTATTTTCCAACAAACATCATGAACACACGGCGTCTTCCTGAGTCTCAGACCTGCTGCTCATTTCAGCCTCGCATCTGAAAACGAGTCGTTTCTGCGTAAACGCATCGCGGCGGCCCGACCGTAGGACCGCTGACATTTCTGCAGCACGTCTGCAGCCTTCATCTCAGCGCCTCCACAGTCAACGTCTTCCTCAAACGCATGAAGAGAATTTAATTACAGAGTCCCTATACACACACACACACACACACACACATTCCTGCACTCAGTGACCTCTCCCTGAGGCCTTTTCAAGAATGCCAAATGACTAAGTTGGGTGTAAGAGGAAAGTGTGTGTGTGTGTGTGTTGGTGTGTGTGTGTGTGTGTGGTGTAGTTTCAGGTATTTCCATAGTACAAAGCAATAGTCAAATCCAATACTCATAATAACACCCAGTAAAAAACAAATGTAGAGCTAGCTGCTGCTAACTGCTAACTGTAGAGCTAACTGAACACGTATTAGCAGTAAAATATACTCAAATATAAAAAACTGAGCTGTGAAAATGTAAATCCCAAAAATCTGAGACATCAGGTACTTTTCCTGTTTCCAGCTCAGTTTATTCTCTGGATACAAACTTTTTCTACCATGTAGCTCCGTGTCAGATCGGTTAAATAAAGTCACTTTGACATCAAGTAAAAACGGCGTTATTTATCTCAGCATGTTAAAAGTTTATGAACTGAAACCAATGACTGTCTTGAAGGTAGGAAAAACATTTCTAATATTTACCACTCCAGTCGAGTTTTTTGGAAAATGGTTGTCAGTATCGTAATGTGTATTTATTGTGTTCACACATGCAAAACCACTGGTATGGCCCTTTAAAGAGCCTCTGCAACCTACTTTCCTACAGGAATGCATGAGAAGCTTCAGAAGTCTGTTTTTCTTCCTGAACGTGTCGCTCAGTGAGTATTTGACGGCGTTTGTGTGTCTGCGCTGAGCAAAGCCACGCATGTAGAATCCTGCATCTGCACGGATCCATGACTCACCGCTGAAAAAACACGTGGGTCAAAGAGTCAGCGCGCTGCGAGGGAGGATGACTCATCGCAAAGCCATTCGCTGGGATTCGCGGTCGCAGAGATGTGGCGAGCGGCAGCCAGGAGAACTTCCAGGAACGTGCTGGATCAGGAGCCGCAGCAGGTCCAGGCAGGAACAACCGCCATTCACAAGTCACACGCACACACACGCACACATACACACGCATGCACACGCACGCACTTTCATACACAAACGCTGTAAATGTTCAAACCCACAACTATCACAATAGCAACACACAAATACACACAAACACACACATAATAGGCAGGTAACCTTTTGAACCCTGATTAACCTCCTTAAAGGAGCATACTGGTGGTTTTGCAAGTTTGAGCCCAATAAAAATAATTCACATTCACGTTACGTTACTGCCAACACATCTTAAAATATCCTAAAACGTCTTAAAACGTCGTAAAATGTCTTAAAACATCTTAAAATGTCTTAAAATGTCTTAAAACTTCGTAAAATGTCTTAAAACATCTTAAAACATCTTAAAACATCCTAAAACGTCTTAAAACATCTTAAATCATCTTAAAACATCCTAAAACATCCTAAAACGTCTTAAAACATCTTAAATCATCTTAAAACACCCTAAAACATCCTAAAACGTCTTAAAATGTTGTAAAATGTCTTAAAACATCTTAAAACGTCTTAAAACGTCCTAAAACATCTTAAAACATCCTAAAACGTCTTAAATCGTCTTAAAACATCTTAAAACATAGTCTCTCTCTCTCTCTCTCTCTCTATATATACACCGCTCAGATTAAAAGCTAAATTCTGGAACATCCAGAGATGAAGGCTGTGTGTGTGTGTGTGTGTGTGTGTGTGTGTGCGTGTTGCGTGTGCGTGTTGTGTGTGGGCGTTGTGTTGCAGGGTTCAGACGGCGCTGAGCCAGTTTCTTGCCACATAAACAGATCCTGAATTTCCAACACAGTTTTCCACAGACAGGAAGCTCAGAAAGCATGAAACGCTTTGTTAGCTGGTTTGGCTAACACCGCCGAGGTTTGGCAAGTCATCCATAAATCTGAGCTTTCTGTCTGCGCCGCAGGGCGGAAGCTGAAAAAAAAAAACATGTCATGAAGTTCAAGCTGCGAGTTTTAAAAGACAGAAGCTTTATTTTGTAAAACTAAAATTCTGGACTAAACGTTTCTGTTCTAATCTTTTTCCTGGATGTTAGCATTGTGCTAACTCATTACGCTTATTGCATGTTTCATTAATGTTCCTGCTGCAGCAGATATGTGATGATGTGTTCGAGTTGCACTGGGAAATCTGAATTCACACTTCCGACTGGGAAAAGCAAAAAAAAAAAAAANAAAAAAAAAAAAAAACACAAAACAAAAACGTTCCCTAAACTCAGAATTCCAGGTGGGAACGTCAGGAAGGTCGCTCAATGCCACGCCATGATGTCATTTCAACATGGCCGCTCATCTCTCTAACACATGTTAAACAGAAAACACGGATTCTGTTGGTCCAAACTAAGTTTTTCTGGACGTCACGTTTCTCCGTCTCTGTTTAGCTTTAACCACGCTGTCAGAAACCACGGAATTCTGAGTCCAACAAACGCAGCGTAAATCCACCAGGTCCTGATCCTAATCCTGATCCTGATCCAGATCCTAATCCAGATCCAAACTAAACTGCACCTGCTGATCATGGGTTCTTTTTTTTTTAAATTGAGATTTATGTGTTAATTTTGAAGAAATTGATAAAAAAAAATTTGGAAAATACCTGAAATCCCAACAACAGGAATGAAATCTGGATCAGGACCACAGGAAACGGGTCAGAGCGCTGTTCATACAGGAAGTGGACGTGTGTTCACACAGGAAGTGGACGTGTGTTTATACACACAGGAAGTGGACGTGTTCATACAGGAAGTGGACGTGTGTTCATACAGGAAGTGGATGTGTGTTCACACACACAGGAAGTGGACGTGTTTATACACACAGGAAGTGGACGTGTGTAAGCTGATTGTCCTGAAGTCTGGAGGTGAAAATCCTTTAAGACGCTGAAGCTTCATGTCAGAAACGTCTGCAGACAAGGAAACACACCATGAGTCATCACTACACACACAGTACACACACAAATACTACACACACGCATACTACACACATAAATACTACACACACACTACACACACTCTACACACACATACTGACACTCCCCTCCTGCTCTCTCTCTCCGTCTGTTGAACATCCGCTCCCTGAAGCTCTTCGTACTTCAGCAATTAACTTTCGCCCACGCCATCAGTCACGACTCTAATAACAGGCTGCCACACACACACACACACACACACTCTAAATGAACGTGATATCTCAGGCCTTACTATTGTCTCAGTTCTTATTTTATGTATTTATTTCCTCGTTGGTCACATGACATCAGGTCACATGATTTACTCTGATTAAGTCAATAAAGCCTTTTTTTCAAACGTCATTTAAAAACATAATTAGATTAAAATTGGTGTAAAACAGTAAGTTTACTCTGAGTCGGTACGTGTCAATAGAAATAACAGGAAATAAAGAGTCCCNAACGTGCACACAGGCAGCTAACGTGCACGTGAGGCTTTCAGGGCCCGTCGGGTTTTAGAGAACGGCCTGCAGACGGAGCGGGGAATCATGCAGATTAATGGAATCCTAACTGGCACACGGAGCAATTTATAGCCCAACATAGCAGATATGATGACCCAAATTCTGTCCATTATTAAAAACGGCTACATCTCTCCTCCATCCCAGCCTATTTATGTCAGCCAGTTGCCATGGATACCGTGCCGTAGATAAAATCTATAGCTCACACGTTCCTAAATGCAACATCAACTTTGCCTTATAAAGAGAGACGCCGTTGCTGCTTGATGCTCGTTAATGCAGAAGATAAAAAGATAAAAAACATAAAGATAAAAAAAGTTCATTTTTCTGACGTAAAGTCTTTAAATGTGATGTTTGATCCTTTTCCTCTCAGCAAACACACCTAAACACCAACCTGCTCAAAAACTCACAGGTTTGCAATTTATAGTGTCATTTTTAAACACCATTAAAGGGCCATACCGGTGGTTTTGCATGTTTGAGCCCAAGCATACATGTTATATTACTGCCAACCATTGTGGATTTACTGGGCTCAAACATGCAAAATCACTGGTATGTCCTTTAAGTCAGTTTGGTGTGTAATACAAGAGTTCTAAAAACGACATTTTCTTTCACATTTTCCCAAAAACGGAATTTGTTCCTTTCAACTGTTTTTAATGAACATAACTCAAAATAAACTGATTCAAAAATTGAATAAATTTGAATAAAACTAAATTTAATCTTTTTTTTTTTTAACAGTGTAAAAGTTCTGCAATTAAAGGAATCTTGTACTGTACTGAGTCTGTCCATAAGAAAATAAGAGCTGACTGACACACACACACGGCCGGTGTTTCCCACCAGCTTCCACACATGAGAACAAAAGAGCAGGACAAAGCTGACAGTAACACACACACACACACGCAACCTGGCAGGAGAAAGATGATGACATCATTGCTGCATGAAATGACTCATTGTTCCTTATTTAGCTTCAACTTCAAACACCAGAAAAAAAGGAAAACAGAACGCTAAGATCATTTTAAAGAAATATTAAACCGTAAGATGTTTTACTGTGAACACGTTACAGGATTATTTTCTGTCTGTGCAGACATGCATGTACCTGAAGATGTTGGCGTGTTTTTGATAAAGCAGCAGCATCATCTCTGATCCTGATGCGTGAGGAGATCTGCCTCTTTATCTATGGAAAGAAAAAATAAAATGCAGCTCCTCAGCAATAACTTTAGCTTTACCGCCACCTGCTGGCTGCATCCAGGCAACGCCGCCGGGTCAGACTGGAGCTCTGAGCAGATATTTGGGTCTCGTTGGAATAATCGTCACGGCAACAAACTTCTCTCTTCTTTGATCATAACAGACAACAACGCTCCATTTTTGAGAAATAAAGTAAAAACAAAAGCGTTCAGAGTAATTTTCAGGAAAATACTTCCTAATTCTTTTAATAATTGGAATTTACTGCAAATACCTGAATGAAGTTTATTTTAAAGTCTGACATCACAAACAACGTCTCAAACGCCAACAGTTCCCAACCCAGACCACGCCTGAGGCGGCAGGGGAAAACTCCTTAAAAACCCTCATGATATAAAAAAAAAGGAATAAACCCTCAAACAGCAGGTGAGAGGACAGGTATGTCAAGGTTAGCAGGGGGATGATGGTGTGTGTGTGTTGGGTGGAGACACACTCGGGGCCAAGACATGTGAGGGGAGGAGCCAGCAGTGGAGGAGAGGAGCCAGCACGTCTGAGGGGAGGAGCCAGTGGAGCACAGAGCAGACACCAGGAGGAGATGACATCATCAGGAGGACGTCTGGAAGCAGCCGAGCTTCAGGAACACAATGTGAGCGTTATTTAGCGGGACGAATGTAAGAACAACTTTCAGAACGACTCCGGAATCAATTTCTAGCCAAAAAAAGTGAACATTTCTGCGAGTCCAAACTTTTTAGCGCGATGTCATCTTCTGTTTTTAAGGTGTAACTTCAGAAATCATCATAACTACAAAACTGCATAAATAAAAACAGAAACGCAACAAAGACAAGCACTGACCTCCGACTTTTCACCAATTACTTTATTTGATAATGCCTCGTTCGCTGTCATGCACCAAACTCCCCGGTAACCTAGAAACGGTTCACGCTAAATGAATTCTTAGTGGACAGAAACGGACAGAAGGGAAACTTTTAAGAGTAAGACTCGTCAAGTCTTTGACTTTTAAAAGAGGATTCTCGAGTAACGATTAAAACGGCGTTTATATGTAACCAGAAAAACAACATGATTGTGCAAAATAGTGGAAGGAACACGTGAGAAGAAGAAACCATCCAAACCTTCCTCAACTTCATCTTCCTCCTCCTTAAACAAGAACCACATTTCATTAATTAAAAAATAAACCTTTTTGAGCTTTTATCCCACTAAATGAAATCAAGTCACGCACTTAAAATGCAGCAAATCTAAGGCAACATGTGAACTAAAACCAAACTGTGGGAGACACGGAATCCTCCCATTCCAGATAAAATATGTTCTAACGCAAAGATGACACGGTAACTATGGTACAAAGTGAACTACGGGATAAAAACAGACAAAAACACCAACACGCAAAACAATACTGGAGTCAAAGAAAAACACGTATCCATCAGAAATCCACAAGTTAGCGCTTCCCTTTACCTGCTTCACCAATAAAAGGAAGCCGTGTTTTTTTAAACCTGCTGCAGAGGATCAGCAACACGACCCGAGCTGAACCAGGTACGCCAACACCTGGTGGACAGGTACGTCTGCATCTCTGAGGGAGAAAGCAAGAAATGCTGGATTCACATGTTCTGCGTGTTTTTCACATGTAGAAAAACAGAATCACTGTCAGCTGCAGCGGCAGACGGTGACAGTTGATGTGGAAGCGTTGCCACGGTAACTAAGCAGGATATAATTCAGTATTGGAGGATGCAATAGTGTTTTAGCATTTTGCAGTGTTGTATAAAAACAGAAACTGGATGTTTCATGCTGGTTTAAAGGACCATACCACCCATTTTGCATGCTTGAGCCTAATATATTCAATTTTCATATGTTACGTTACTGACAATCATTTCCCAAAGGATAAAACCGTATTTCAGCTTTCCTGATATTTTGCAAAATCTCTTAATCTTTCTAAATCAAATATTCAAGTGATACACCCACCTTAAAAATCCATGTTTCTCCTGCTAATAGTTACACAGCCTTATGAAGTCACGGTCCTTTAAATTTTTCCATAAACGCAGGTCTTCTTTTGGGACTATATTCCCCGGTGGAGGCATACATTCACTCCACGCTTTTTATTGAGCTTAAACACTAAAATTACATAACTTCTAAAAAAACCTGAATACACGTCTTGTTGGTGATGATGGATTACCTATCCCAAGAACGTTTACAGTATCAACAAGTTGATTTTAATAGCAGAATGAACTGAAACCAATGGAGGTCTGGAAGGTAGGAAAAACATTTTTAATTCACTGTTCCAGTAGTATGCTTTGGGAAATGACTGATGTAACGTTACACGGATGAAAACTGAATATATTAGGCTCAAACATGCTAAATGGATGGTATGGTCCTTTAAAGAAATGGTAGAAACGTAGGCGTTTGGTTTCATCACATTCCAATTATGTCGGTCTGCATCTTTGACCAAACGATAAATCAACATCCTGTTCATCATTTCAGCTGCAGCAACTGGAAAAGTTGGAAAAGTGTAAGTTTTGATGACGTGCGGAGGAGGAATTTCCTGTCATCCTGGTTGAAGAGAACAGCAGATTTTGCAGCAAGTCATGTGAATCCAGCATCAGACGCTGTTTGCATAACACGGGTAACGCCCTTAACGGCCCGGATGGACTTATTTCTCAGAAACACCCAGCGCTGCATATCATCCAACTTCTGCTGAACGCCGTCACGGTTTCCACATTCTGAAGGACAAATGACGGTCTGATCTGTCCACCAGGGGGCAGCGCTGAGCAGGTGGGCAGCCAGGACAACCTGAGGACACGTAGGAACCATAACCCCCTCACCGGCTTCCTCAAAGACTCGGCGAGTCCAGTGCAGGTCTGTATCGTTGTCCTGTGAGGGTCTGAGACGCGGCGGCGTTTGGTCTGATGTCACGGAAACGTTACACGGAGGAGGAGGAGGAGGAGGAGGAAGATGTCCGACTGAGAGCCACATCTCCGCCGTCATTTTCCAGAGAGTCTTTGATGCAACATGCAGCTCAACAACATGTCTGATCATCATGAGTGGTAGTGTTTGTCCTGTGTGTGTGTGTGTGTGTGTGTGTGAGATAAGTCTTACTATACTGAACATGGGCATGGGGATCATAGCAGTCCATGAGTGTGCATGTGTACGCATGTGTGTTTGTGTGTGCATGTGTGTGTATATGTGCATGTGTATGTATGTGTGTTTATGGGTGTGTGTATGTGCGTGTATGTATATACATATCTGCGTGCGTGCGTGCATATGTGTGTGTGTGTGTGTGTGTGTGTGATCAGGAGGTCCCCTGTCTCTTCTGNGTGCGTGCGTGCATATGTGTGTGTGTGTGTGTGTGTGTGTGATCAGGAGGTCCCCTGTCTCTTCTGTTGCTGCACTCTGATGAGCTCCAGCTGTTTTTTGCACTTCTGGTAGTACGTGGACAGACTCTTGTTCTCCTCCAGCAGCTTCTTGTGCTCCTGCACCAGACGGGACGTGTTCTGCTGGTCCTTCTCGTCTTGGTCCAGCTCGGCGATCAGCTCCTTCCTGCACAGCAAACACAGCGCCACGTCACCATGGTAACAGAAAGGCCAGCACAACGAGCGTTTACTTGAACTTTCCTGGTCAGAAATTCTGCGTTCTGAGTGTTAACCTTCTCAGTCGCAAATATTTTTCTAGAAAGTTCATCAATCTTGGAAAAAAAAGAATAAAAATCTAATCTGAAAGAATTGAGAAAAAATAGTCCAAAATAAATGATAAAAACTTGTCAATTTCTGCTTGATTCTAGAATATTTTGGAAAATGAAGGAAAGTTTAAAAAAAATCAGCATCAATGTGATTTTAGACTCCAGAGGATTAAATTCATTTCCATAAAATACATTTTCCTGCCCAGTCATCCTTAAAGCCCGGATCCGGACCGAACCACAGCTGTCTCTGGACTCCGAGCAAATTCTGTATTTTTTGTATTATTTATATTTTCTGTCAGACATCGCTATGATGCAATGAGTCAAAATTCTCTGAAATCGAATGTCCGACTGCTGCATGTCTGTGTGAGAATGTCTGCTGTGCTTTGGTCCAATCACATTCCCATCATCACCATGACAACCATGGGTTGGCATGGTGTCGGGCTTATGGTCGTTTCATCAGCCCCCCCCCAACACCTTAAATTCCCGGTAAAAATTTGGATCCCAATCCCACCTTAATAAACAGACCTTTAACATTTGTATTTGTGACCTTTGACCCTTGAACATTTGTACATTGACTTGACTGTACGTCCGAGCTGAGTCGTTCGGTGGTGGAGGATAAGCGTGAGGAGGAGCAGCGAGGAGCCGGGACTTACTTCCTCTGGATGAGCAGGGCGATCTCTGTTTGCACTTTCAGGTATTCCTGCGCCATCTTGCAGTGCTGCTCAAACACAGCCATGGATTCTTTGGAGTTGGGACACGGAGCAAGAGGCTGAAAATAACGGCGCATTAATTAACTTAACAGCCATCTGCTCAAAATGTATTTTTATAAGATATTAATAAAGCTGCTGGTGTTATTTATACCATTATCAGGAATAATCCCTGCATAACTCAGCTAACACAATTTACCAAGACGAGCTGCAGCTCTCAGAACAAACTGATCGTTAGCATCAGCCAATCAGATGCGTCAGAAAATACAGGACTTTAACACCTTTACATGTCGTCAGTAAACCTTAAACTCTGATTAAGGCAATAATTTGATTTTTGAAATGTCTTTTAAACACCAAAATCAGATTGAAATCGACATAAATAAACTTATTCTGAGTAACAGACCTAGAAACTTATTTTAAACTTTAAAGGAGCATACTGGTGATTTTGCAT
This sequence comes from Lucifuga dentata, assembly GCA_014773175.1. NCBI lineage: Eukaryota > Metazoa > Chordata > Actinopteri > Ophidiiformes > Bythitidae > Lucifuga > Lucifuga dentata. The sequence goes on from VXCM01002700.1 coordinate 86,134, forward strand.
GTTTGAGTCCAATAAATACAACCTGCATAAACATATATTACTATCAACCATTTTCCAAAACTTACTTCTGAAGTGGTAAATATTAGAATTGTTTTTCCTACCCTCCAGACTAACATTGCTTTAAGTTCATTCCAGAATATAAAAACCAACTTGCAGAGATTTGAAACGCACTGAGATGAATAATCCATCATAGAGAACCAAACGTCGTTCTTATTTTTTTTTGTTGAAGTTACTTTATTTAACTGATCCGAAGGAGAAAATGTGTGTCTCCGCCAGAAAATATAGTCCCAGGAGAAAACTGCTTTTACTGAGAAATTAAAAATGACCGTCCTTTCTACAATCGTGCACAAATGTCAGCAGGTGAAACATTAAATTTTAAGGTGTTTGTATCACCTGAACATGTGATTTTGAAAGATTAGAGGAAAACTAAAATGAAAACTAAAATAGGGTTGTATGTTTTGAAAATGCGCACACGTTTCGTTACTGACGGTTGTCAGTAACGAAACGTGCGCAGGTTGTATTTCTTGGCTCAAACATGCAAAACCACCGGTCTGGTCCTTTAAGACCTGAGTCTGACAGGTACCTGCAGCTGGTGGTCCAGGGTGAGGTACGCCATGGGGATGGAGTTGTCTGAGCCATTGGTGTCTGAGAGAGAGAGACAGAGCGAGTGTGAGAAGTTCTGAGGAGCCAAAATTGGCCCCTCCCACTCATTGCCCTGTAATGGTGGGAGGAGCCAATTTCAATCAATCAATTCAGCTGGAACATTCAACCTTCAAGTTTTTCTCCCAACCAGGGGAGCAAAAATAAGTTAATTTAAAGGACCATACCGGTAGTTTTGCACGTTCTCTCCTGTGATTTTTTTTTTTTTAATCATGGATGACTAAATTTGGTGAAAACTGACCTGTGGGGTCATCAGGGGAGAAATATCCTCTGCTGGTCTTATCAGGAGGCATCATCCTGACGCTGGGACTGGACGACCTGCTGCTGTTCCTGCTCCCCTGGAAGAGCCAATCACAACTTTCTGTTCAGAGATCACTTCTTCTATTGGATGCTTTGAAGTTATCCATTAAAACATGAAGTTTAGTCTCCTTCAGACATGGAAAAGTGGCGTGTTTTTTTTTTTTTTNTTTTTTTTTTTTTTTTAACAGTAAAATGTCATAAACATTTAGGACTTTTACAGATACAGACGCAATTCCTGCCTGATATTTGGCATCTGCCAGGTGAGACTAGCTAACACAGTATAAAACATGAGGTGAGAGACTATTTACAGCAACATGGCGAGCGAGACTGTTACACAATGGCGTCGCTCATGGTGGCGTTCATCAGTCTGCTCATCTCGTCTTCGGTGCGGCTGGAGAGCAGATCTATAATTTCTGCATCGGACAAATTTCCAGCCATTTTATCGTTCCTAAAAGATGTGCAATCTAAGAATTTAAAGCGTCACTTCCTGGTCTGGCGTGATTTGCATGAGAACCAAGTGTGCCAACATGTTTCTCCACAAGGCATCCGTGTTAAGCGTAAAGCCTTCATTGGCTCATAGCATCTCTGCAGGTTACATTCAGAACAGAAGCAGCATCAAAATGTTGAATAAATAAACTGCAGTATAAATGATGAATGTCGCAGCAGAAACCGGGCAGGTGATCCGCAGACAAAAACAACCAACACGCTGAACTCTGAATGAACTCCACACTGACAGATGGAGTTTCTCTGAAGCTGTGTTTGAGGCAGGAGAAGCGGCTGTTCCTTCACCTACAAAGTCGTCTTCCTTGAGCTGAACATATCAAACGCGTCGTATTCTGCAGCGTTTCTCCCTGTGGATTATTCTCCAGCAGAGAAAAGCTTTTAAAGGATGCATCAGGAAAACATCCAGGAGGAGAGGCATAACGAGAGCGTGAAACACTCCTGACAGAGTTTAACTTTTCAACTTTACGTTTATAAGGTAAAGTGAAAGCTAAGCTAAGCTAAGCTAAGTAGCAGCAGGTGGTCAGAGGTTTTGACGGCGTCTTACCTGGCTGGACTCCATGCCGATCCCCGGCAGATCCTGCACAGACCGGCGTCTCTGAGGCTCACATGTGGCTGTGGACAAACACCAGGGAACAGAGAGGAGACGGATGAGACCGTGGGTGGTGGCGGTGGAGCTGGGTGGGGATCTGTGTCTGTTTTCTCGTGGCGATCCACGGAACAACATGGGGACAGCTGCAAACATTTAACCCTCTACACCCGGACCTGTCAACATACGTGTTGGCACGGGCGTAACACGACTACAGCAATAAAACCACCCAACCCCCACCTCACCACGCACACACACACACACACACACACACACAAAACGGTGGGGGCAGGCGGTGATACAGGAAGCTACTTGGTGTAACGCAAAGCGAGGCCCTCCCTCAGCGTCCCGGCAGGTAAAAAAGTGAAGGTGACCGCGTGGCGTCTCACCTGCAGCCTGACGCGCTGAAGCTCTCCTGCAGCTTTATCTGCTCAGAAAGACCTTCAGCTGCATGCGACGTGTCTGAACGTGTCCAAATAAAGAATCACAGCTGCTGCTGTTAATTATCTGGTTAGGACAGAATCGTCCTCACGTCCTCCAGTTATTACTGTCCGTCTCAGCAAAGCATTAACGTATCCATGACAACAATATGTGGGTAGGACGTAATACCAGAATAAAGTTTGATATGATAAATACACGTCACATCATGATGTCGACGGTTTTGCGGCGTGATGACGTGTTGATGAATTTAGTGCGACAAGAAGAAATTAAACAAGCATGTCTGAAAGCAGCAGGATAACCTGATAAAGTACTTCATTGATTCAGCTACAAGCTAAGTGGCTAACAGCTACAAGCTAACTGGCTAACAGCTAAAGGTGGAAACACAACAAATTAGTTTCTACCTGAAGCAGNCTACAAGCTAACTGGCTAACAGCTAAAGGTGGAAACACAACAAATTAGTTTCTACCTGAAGCAGAAACACCTGGTGAATACCAAGAAAGTCACGTCATGTGATTAGGAGACCCAATCAGCTGATTTCAGACGCAAAACAAACAGGAAGTGACGCTGACTCAGTCTAGCATAGCTGGAGTGTTAGCTAGCTGCACTTCCTGTGACAGGACAAGCTAATGGTGGAGAGAAATTAGCTTAGCGGTGACTTGTTGTGAAGTATGAACAGTGTTAGCTTAGCAGTTAACAGTGTTAGCTTAGCAGTTAACAGTGTTAGCTTAGCCACTATGCTAACTTCAGTTGAGTTCTTGGCTGGTGGTGGATTTGGTTCTAAAATTGTCATGACAACATCGTTCAGTGTTCAGTTATTCACATCGTCTTGAATATTATTGCAAAAATACCTTCAGATATGATTTTCAGGTTAAATCTACCTGTGGAGGCTGAATGTCGTTTACATGTTTTTGTAAATCAAGATTGTTGGCTGAATTAAATTTATTTACCTTCTTAACCCTTAATGTGTGAAAAACTGAAGTCAAACAAAAGTCTTCATGCAAAGGCAATGTTTATATTTCATGTGTGTTATTCAGTGTGTTAATGCACACGCTCGTGTTTTAAACGTGATGCCAGCTGCTACGACACGACACGACACACAACACAGAAACACAACCACAACACAAATGAAAAATTTAAAGGACCGTGACTTCATAAGGCTGTGTAACTATTAGCAGGAGAGACATGGATGTTTAAGGTGGGTGTATCACTTGAGTATTTGATTTAGAAAGATTAAGAGATTTAGCAAAATATCAGGAAAGCTGAAATATGGTTTTATCCTTTGGGAAATGATTGTCAGTAACGTAACATGTATGAAAACTGAATATGTTAGGCTCAAACATGCAAAATGGGTGGTATGGTCCTTTAAGGTGGGTGCATCATCTGGACATTTGATTTTGAAAGATTAGGAGATTTGGAAGGAATAACACAAGAACTAAAATACACTTTTATATTTTGGAAAATGGTTGTATGCAGGTAGTGTTAATTTTGCTCAAACATGCAAAATCACGAATATGTTGCTATAATTAGCAATTCAGTCAACATGTCTCAAACAAAAAGAAAAAAAAAAGTCTTTTTTTGACATCCAGCGCATCCCTGTTCCCTTCATCCATATCTGCTCATAATAACAGCTCTGACCCTATATGTGAGAGAAATTAATCAAAATGACTTTTTCAAAGTTAATGGATGTAAAGAGAGAAAATTAGCCATGCTTTCTCCACGTCCTCTAAGCATGAAAGGGAAGGGCGAGCTGAAACGCAGAGCGCCGCCAGCTGATTTCCTGCTACAGCAAAGCCAGCGACACCACAAAGAGAACAGCGCCACGAGTCACGACTCTTATCTCACCTGCGTCACCTGTCTGAGGTATGTGCTGATCGGACTTCCTGAAGTCATTAACATAAAGTCTTCATGATCCTTTGTGGAAGCTTAAAAGACCATACCGGTGAGTTTGCATGTTTTATATACAATCCCGCATATATGTTACATTACTAAACATCCGACTGGTAAATTTTAGAACTGTTTTTCCTACCTTTCAGATTTGCTGTTTCAGTTCATTTAAATATGCTACAAAATCCACTTAAGTTATTTAATTTAACCAACAACATGGAGTTAGACAGAAGCAAATGTATGCCTCCGCCAGGGAATATAGTCCCAGGAGAAGATGACTTTTACAGAGAAATTAAAAACAATCATCCCTTCTATTTTTGGACGTTCCTGTTAACCGGCCAAACAATTTAGTTTAAGGTAGGTGCATCATCTGAACATTTGATTTTGAAAAATTAGAGAATTTGGCAAAATAGTACAAAAAAAAAACAAAACAAGATTTCATGTTTTGGAAACGATTGTCAGTAACTTAACGTGTGCAGGTAGTATTTGAAGGGCTCAACATGCAAAATCACCAGTATGGTCCTTTAATTTGGCCCTCTAAATAATTGGAGTTGTGGGTATACCAGGTGACTACAGGTGAGAAAGATCCCGTGTTGACTCGTGTTCTGCAGAGTAAACAGCGGGACAGGGAACATGCGGCGGCTCTGATGTGTGTTTCTCCTGGATTTTCATGTTATAGAAATTGTCTCATGATGAATTTAAAGGTGATAAACGTGATTTTTGCAGGTTGTCGTCCTGCAGAGCAACACACAGCAGAGGCCGCGAGACAGCAGAGCATCCCATGGGTTCAGCCAAGCCAGCTTCACCTGGGCACCAGGAAGCCTAGTGGGCCAGTGATACCTGTGACGATGATCTTGGGGACATCCCGTATGGTGCCGAATGACGCCGTTTTACGGTGACCTCGTTTATACTGCAGGCGTGCTGCAAAAATACACATACACACACATACAGCTGTGCACACAAGCATGCAGACTGAGACAGACGGGGCCCAGAGCTGGACGAGACACTTCCTGTTCCCGTCTGGGCCACACACACACACACATGCAGAGCATACAGTGCATGGGCAGCATGCGTCCTGTGGTCCCGGGCTGCGAGCGGGACATGTGCAGCCAGCAGCCGTCGCATTACGACGCGCAGCACAGACAGTAGCAACATTCAGCTGTTTGGATAAAAGGTTCATCCAGGCGAACTCAGGAAGAAACCGCAGAGGTACGAACGCTGACGTGACTCGCTAAAGAATGGATCAGCTTTTAAAGGACCATACCACCATTTTACATGTTTGAGCCTAATATATTCAGTATTCATACATGTTACATTACTGACATCAAAGGATAAAACCGTATTTCAGCTTTCCTGATATTTTGCTAAATCTCTTAATCTTTCTAAATCAAATATTCAAGCGATACACCCACCTTAAAAATCCATGTTTCTCCTGCTAATAGTTACACAACAACTAACAACTAATAATTTAATGAACTGAAACCAATGGAGGCCTGGAAGGTAGGAAAAACCTTTTTAATTCACCGTTCCAGTAGTATGCTTTGGAAATGATTGTCAGCAGCATTACATGTATGAAAATTGAATATATTAGGCTCAAACATGCAAAATGGACGGTATGGTCCTTTTAACTCATTAAAGGATGATACCAGTGGTTTTGCATGTTTGAGCCCAATAAATAAACCCTGCATAATTATTGCCAACCATTTTCCAGAATATACTATTGTACTTTTTTCAAATTGTTCTTCCTACCTTCCAGACCGCCACTGGTTTCAGTTCATTCCAGTATGTTATTAAATTTGACTTGTAAAGACTTGAAACGTTCTGACATAAATAATCCATCTCAGTGAACCAAATGTCATTCTTATTTTTTGTTGAAGTTACTTAACCGATCAAACACGGAACAAAATATATGTTTCCACCAGGAAGAGACGACTTTTATAGAGAAATTAAAGCGACCATGCCTTCTAAAATTGTGTGTAGGTGTTAGCAGGCGAAACATTGAATTTTAAAATGTGTATCACCTGAACATTTAATTTAAAAGATTAGGGGATTTAGCAAAGTAATGGAAAAACTAAAATATGGTTCCATGTTTTGGAAAATGGTTGTCAGCAATGTAACATGTATGCAGATTTTATTTATTGGGCTCAAACATGCAAAATCACTGGTACAGTCCTTTAAATTTTCATAAAACTAGACCATGTATTTAAAAAAAAAAAAAAAAAAAANAAAAAAAAAAAAAAAAAAAGACAGAAAATCCTGATAAACAAATCAACTGCAGATCAAACCTCCATGAGGAGCTCCTGAGGATTCATTTAGATATGACAGGGACATACGTGTGTGTGTGTGTGTGCTGCTGAGCCTTTGAAAACGAGAAGATGATTGACAGCTGATCTGACAGGGCCTCAGTATTCAGGGATGTATGATGATGTCATTTGTACGTGGGATCAAGCAAAAACAGAAACTGGTTTGTGTGCAAGGGGAGCAGCTCCGTGCGTCCTCGCCTCATTACCCGACACGCTAACACAGCATGCCTTTCCCGTGTCACGTTTCTCATAAAATGCTTAAAAATCATGAAGTCATGCCAATCATGCGGCTTAAGAGCCTCCTCTTGGGGCTCCATGTTTGTTCCCCGTGTTACCTGTGGGTGCAAACGGCATCTTGGGCTCCAGCTCCGACAGGTCGGCGCTCATCCGTTTGCTGTCAGAGGACGCCAGAGTTCGTGCTGGCAGACTCTCAACGCTGCCGCCTCTGGACAGAGGCAGAGTCCTCAACGGGTCTCCCTGCTCAAAACACACACAAGGTAAAAAAAACACGCCTGCACTACTGACTTTACATCTATTATTACAGCTAAACGGGTGCTGAAGAAAAGTACGGCGGTTTGCCTTTGGTTTGAAGTGAGGTGCAAACTGAGGCGTGATCTTGATGGTGTCGTTGCTGCCCTGAGAGTCGCTGTGCTCCATGTTAGCATCGCTTCTGTTGCTGGTGCTCGTGCTCATGTAATCCACATACGAACCTGTTATTCCCCGAGACACAAATCACAAACACAAGTTACAGTTTCTCAGGCTACGTTCACATACAGGCCTTAATGGTTTTTTAATGTTTGTAGTCACATGTATCAGACACACTGAGGTCCTAAACTGTCACGCATACACAGATTTAAAAAAAACATGAGCCGCATGCTACAAGAATAACAATAACCATACTTTTGTGCCTTCAGGCTTTTTATTTTCCTTTTTCACTGAAGCCATGTTCTTTTAGCCCCGCCCCCCCATTTCCTTGCACAATTTCCTCAAAAACTACGATATGTTCCTTCACGTTTAGCTTGAAAAGAAGAAGCTTCTCCATATATATCCAACAAATATAAAACTTCTTCGTCTCTCCGCTGACCCCCGTCGCTGTCGTTGTGCTGTCCTCTGTATTTATTTTTACCGGCTGCTATGAGGCGCCAACGCTGAATGAGGACGAGATGCGATATGCGCAGAGAACCGAGACGTTAAAAAAACCCACACGAATTCCGATCTGAGCGGTCAGAGATCAGGTATGGATTGGATCTAGGACCACATACGCCCAGATCTGATACGAAAAAAATCAGATGAGTCACATGGAAGCAAAAAAAATCGGATCTGGGCACTTCAGCGTGTCACGTGAACGTAGCCTAGCTGTTGTGTATTTTGCACATTTGAGCCCAATAAATACAACCTGCATACATGTTAGAACTAGCATTCATTTTTCAAAAAGTAAACCTGGAGCAGTAAATATTAGAATTGTTTTTCCTACTCTCCAGACTGGAAGTACGTTTCAAGTCTCTGCAAGTAAATGCAGAGACTTGAAACGTGCTGGAGATAAGAACTCCATCACAACGAACGACATGCTGGTATTATTTTTCAGTTAAAGTTCGTTAATTAAATTATTCCAACAAGAAGAAAACGTTTGTCTCCACCAGAGAATACAGTACCAGTAGAAAAGTGCTTTTACCAGAGAAATTAAAATGGCCGCACCTTTTACATTTAGCATTTTACATGTTAGTACTGAAACCTGAACATTTGATTGTGAAAGATTAAGAGATTTGGCAAAATAACATGAAAACTAAAATAGGGTTTTATATTTTGGAAAATAGTTGTTGGCAACGTATGCAGGGTTGTATTTACTGGTCTGAAACATGCAAAACCACCAGCATGGTCCTTTAAATGCTGGGTACCTGTACTGGTTGCAGAGTTGCTCTGTCCGTCGTCTGAATACTGGTATGGATACTGCAAAGGCTCATCAGATCCTGGAAAGTACTGCAAAAACCAGAGTTCAAGTTTAAAAAGGTTAATTTATCAGTTTTACTTTTAGTTATCATGTTGACTCTTTACAGATTAACTCCAAAAAGGCCTTACAGACAAAAAGCCCAAATTACCCCAAGGATGATGTCTGTTAGGCTCCTAAATAAAGCCTATAAAACAGCCAATTTTATAACCCGTAATAATCAATGCTGATTGGTCAATTTCATTTAAATTTAGAATGGTACCCCTCTTTTTTTTTTTCTTTTTTTTTAAAGGCATAAACACAAATAAAGGCAAAGTGAAACCAGTGATTTTCCTGTTTAGGCTGATAAAATACAACCCACATACATGTTCCTAAACATGCTACTGGAGTGGTACATTTTCAAATTGTTTTTCCTACCTTCCACACTACTATTAGTTTCAGTTTATTCCAGAACACTATAAAAAAAATCTACTTGTAGAGATTTAAAACGTGTTTCAGATCAATAATTATCACAGCGAGGAACATGTCATTTCAATTTTCTGTCAAAGTTACTTCATTTAACTGTTCCAACATGGAGCTGCGTAGAATAAAATGTATTTCTCCGCCAGGGAAAATAGTCCCAAGAGAAGACGATTTTTACTGAGACATTAAAGGACTATATCATCCATTTTGCATGTTTGAGCCTAATATATTCAGTTTTTATAGTTGTAACATTACTGACAATCATTTCCAAAGCATACTACTGGAACGGTGAATTAAAAATGTTTTTCCTACCTTCCAGACCTCCATTGGTTTCAGTTCATTCTGCTATTAAAATCAACTTGTTGATACTGTAAACGTTCTTGGGATAGGTAATCCATCATCACCAACAAGACGTGTATTCAGGTTTTTTTAGAAGTTATGTAATTTTAGTGTTTAAGCTCAATAAAAAGCGTGGAGTGAATGTATGCCTCCACCGGGGAATATAGTCCCAAAAGAAGACCTGCGTTTATGGAAAAATTTAAAGGACCGTGACTTCATAAGGCTGTGTAACTATTAGCAGGAGAAACATGGATTTTTAAGGTGGGTGTATCACTTGAATATTTGATTTTGAAAGATTAAGAGATTTAGCAAAATATCAGGAAAGCTGAAATACGGTTTTATCCTTTGGGAAATGATTGTCAGTAACGTTACATGTATGAAAAATGAATATATTAGGCTCAAACATGCAAAATGGGTGGTATGGTCCTTTAATGTGTGTGTATCGCCTGAACATTTGATTTTGAAATATTATGGGATTTGGCAAAAATAACTGAAAAACTAAAATAGTTTTGTTTTAGAAAATGTTTGGCAGTAATGTAATGTGTATGGGGGTTGTTGGGCTCAAACATGGAAGACCACCAGTATGCTCCTTTAACACAGATTTAGCACTAATCAACACATTTTTTTAAAAACCAATTATATTTATTAACAGCTTTTAATAAGTGAAAGCAGGTAGGGTGTGCGGGGAAAGTTTACCCTCATTAGATGAGTCATGATCTTGACGATCTCCTCCATGGACGGCCGCTGAGACGGGTCCTTAGACCAGCAGCGAGTCATCAGGCTCTCTATGGGCTTGGGCAGGTTTTTGATAAGAGGTGGTCTTGTGCCTGAACATTAGAAATAAAATGTAATCTGCTCATACACACACACACACACACACACACAGGAGCAGTTAATTTATGCTAAATCCCATGGTTCCTGCTGCTGGAGTCAGTAATGACTCAGGCAGATAAATTTGGCGGCGCAGCATATTAACGCAGCGTCCCCGAGTATTATTAGTGTCCCATTAGTATTCTGCTGCATCCGTCTCTCTGCTGAAATAAACTGCAGGGAGGTGAACATGTCTTTTATTTGCTCTCCTCTACAAGGCTCTTAACTCTTTAAGAGAGCCGCTGGCAGATCAGCAGGATGCTAATATGGTCTCATACTGCCTTAAAGGACCATTTCAGTGACTTTGCTTGTTTGAGTGCTATAAATACAACCTGCATACACGTTATATTTTCCAAAACATGGTAAATTTTCAAATACTTTTTCTTGTTTCATTTCATTCCAGTATGACATAAACATCTACTTTAGAGACAAAATGTGCTTGAGATAAATCCATTAAGACGTAACTTCATGTAACCGGTCAGACACGGAGCTTCACAAAAGAAAATGTATGTCTCTGCCTCTCTGGGGAATATAATCTGCTTTACTGAGAAATTAAAAATGACTGTCCCTTCTGTATTTGGATGTACGTGTCGGCAGGCAAAACACTGAATTTTAATGTGGATGTACCACCTGAATATTTGATTTTGGAAGTTTATGGAATTTGTCACAAAATCTAAAACATGGTTTAATGTTTTGGAGAATGGTTGACAGTAACATAATGTGTATGTAGGTTATATTTACTAGCCTTAAAGGACCATACTGGTCATTTTACATGTTTGAGCCTAATGTATTCAGTTTTCATACTAACAATCATTTCCCAAAGGATAAATCCGTATTTCAGCTTTCCTGATATTTTGCTAAATCTCTTAATCTTTCAAAATCAAATATTCAAGTGATACACCCACCTTAAAAATCCATGTTTCTCCTGCTAATAGTTACACAGCCTTATGAAGTCACGGTCCTTTAAATTTTTCCATAAACGCAGGTCTTCTTTTGGGACTATATTCCCCGGTGGAGGCATACATTCACTCCACGCTTTTTATTGAGCTTAAACACTAAAATTACATAACTTCTAAAAAAACCTGAATACACGTCTTGTTGGTGATGATGGATTACCTATCCCAAGAACGTTTACAGTATCAACAAGTTGATTTTAATAGCAGAATGAACTGAAACCAATGGAGGTCTGGAAGGTAGGAAAACCATTTTTAATTCACTGTTCCAGTAGTATGCTTTGGGAAATGATTGTCAGTAATGTTATATGTATGAAAATTAAATATATTAGGCTCAAACATGCAAAATGGGTGGTATGGTCCTTTAAACATGCTAAAGCACCGGTATGGTCCTTTAATAACCTAATTCAGGAATATTAGCATCAACAACATAAACAGGCATTTGAATAAATCGACAGAAACAGGAGGAGGTTTTTCTCAGACTCACCGTTGTGCACAGCCCACATGATTCGAAAAGCCGGTCCTCCAATTTCATCAAAGGGCTTCCTGCGAGTGATCACCTCCCAGAGAATGATCCCCCAGCTGAACACATCACACTTCTCGCTGTAATTGCTGCCTGGAAACACAGAGGAAACCCACATCGACACTTAGATCCACTCAAACAGACGAGATGCCTGACGCTGACTGATAACAATAATTCTCTGTGGCATCTTTCCACACGAGAGCCAGGATGCGCCTGGGAAAGCAGAGGAGCTTTTATCTCATCTACGCTTTCAGAGGGGAGAATGAAAATAAGGGAGCAATTTTAGCGAGGAATGGCTGCTAAGATGCTTAATTACTGCGCCTGTTATTGCAGAATAAAAGTGCACATCACGCACGGATTTTAAAGTTGCTGCACGGAGTTGTTCTGACGGCGTTTCACACCAATGCAAATTAGCTGTAAAGAGTTCATCACGGGGGCAAAGTGAGTTGTTTAATTGTACGGGAGTCTTGTAACTCCCTCCCAAAAACAAGATAATGAGTACTCCTTAATTCATCTTTCCTCCTGACCCCCCTCACTAAGAACACGTCTCATAATGTATAAATACATTAGGCTGCCGGCTAAATGAGAACACAAATTCCACGCCGTCGTCTCCCGAGGGAAATAAAGCCACCAGCATCCCTCCATTCATCTTCTCACCGCGCTCAGGGAGAGAAGCATCAATAACACACAGGCTGATGATGAATCAAGAATTAATGCCTCAACACTGACAGCGCTAAGCTCTGATTAAAGGACCATACCGGTGCTTTTGCATGTTTAAAGGACCATACCAAAAAAAAAAAAAAAAAAAAAATTGCCTGCTAACACGCATGTCTGAATGTAGAAGGGATCATAATTTCTCTGTAAAAGCCGTCTCCTCCTGGGACTATATTCTGTGGCAGAGACATACATTTTCTTCCATGAAGCTCCTTGCAGGATCGATTAAATTTGAAAACTAACAACGTTTAGTTCTGATGGATTATTTATCTCAGCACGTCTCATGTCTCTACAAGTTGATTTTCATGTTGTACAGGAATGAAATGAAACCAATGACAGTCTGGAAGGTAGGAAAAACAATTCTAATGTTTACAGCTCCAGTAGTATGTTTTGGAATATGGTTGTCAGTAATGTAACGTGTATGCGGGCTGCACTTATTAGGCTCATGTATGCAAAAATCACCAGTATTGTCCTTTAAGCGGAAAGGCGACAAGGCAAAGAAAGATCACATTCATTTTGTAGTTCAGCTGTTTCATTTCTTCCTGATGTTTAATGAAAATAAAAAAGCACAGACAGGGCAGATTTCACACGCAGAACGCCACTCCTACTTGCCTTCAAACACCTCTGGAGCCATCCACGCCGCACTTCCTTTGTTGTTGGTCATGTGAGTCTGAATGTCACACGCGGTTCCAAAGTCACATATCTTTAGCACGGTGCCGCCTGCCACCAGGAGCAGACTGAAAGAAAGCACAAAACAAACCCCATCAGCCAATCAGCAGCCAGTCAGCAGCCGATCAGCAGCCAATCATTAGCTTCACAATAGTTAAACTGATGCTGATGCACCTAGTTAAACAGGATGAGATTTATAACGGGGAGTAAAGATGGCAGAGATGAAAGATTTTATTAAAACGATTAACTTTACCACAGTTGTAGTTAAAGGACCATACCACACATTTTTCATGTTTGAGCCTAATATATTCAGTTTTCATACATGTAACGTTACTGACAATCATTTCCAAAGCATGCTACTGGAACGGCGAATTAAAAATGTTTTTCCTACCTTCCAGACCTCCATTGGTTTCAGTTCATTCTCTATTAAAATCAACTTGTTGATACTGTAAACGTTCTTGGGATAGGTAATCCATCATCACCAACAAGACGTGTATTCAGGTTTTTTTAGAAGTTATGTAATTTTAGTGTTTAAGCTCAATAAAAAGCGTGGAGTGAATGTATGCCTCCACCGGGGAATATAGTCCCAAAAGAAGACCTGCGTTTATGGAAAAATTTAAAGGACCGTGACTTCATAAGGCTGTGTAACTATTAGCAGGAGAAACATGGATTTTTAAGGTGGGTGTATCACTTGAATATTTGATTTTGAAAGATTAAGAGATTTAGCAAAATATCAGGAAAGCTGAAATACGGTTTTATCCTTTGGGAAATGATTGTCAGTAACGTAACATGTATGAAATCTGAATATATTAGGCTCAAACATGCAAATGGGTGGAATGGTCCTGTAAGCGTTCTAGATCAATCAATAGATCAATAGATTGCCTCGTTTGGATCATGTTGACGCCGTAGTATTATGAGGATCTGAGTTTGATTACTGTCTTCATGCCTCAACAAACCAAACTTAAGGAGAAAACACTGAAACAAACACAAATGATGTAGGTGTGAAATGCTTAGTTACTCCTAAAACCTCCAGGTGAAACAGGAAACAGAGCTGCTGGTTATTCCTGGTGTTCTGCTTAGAACCCAGTAAAGAACCTCTGTAGTCTTCCTCACTCTTAACATGAAACGTAACAGGAGTGACAGAGAAATTTGTGCACTTCTGGTTCACAACATCAGACGGCCTGATCAAATGAAAAGTACATTAAAGGACCATTCCACCCATTTAGCATGTTTGAGCCTAGTATATTCAGTTTTCATACATATTATGTTACTGACAATCATTTCCCAAAGGATAAAACCGTATTTCAGCTTTCCTGATATTTTGCTAAATCTCTTAATCTTTCAAAATCAAATATTCAAGTGATACACCCACCTTAAAAATCCATGTTTCTCCTGCTAATAGTTACACAGCCTTATGAAGTCACGGTCCTTTAAATTTTTCCATAAACGCAGGTCTTCTTTTGGGACTATATTCCCCGGTGGAGGCATACATTCACTCCACGCTTTTTATTGAGCTTAAACACTAAAATTACATAACTTCTAAAAAAACCTGAATACACGTCTTGTTGGTGATGATGGATTACCTATCCCAAGAACGTTTACAGTATCAACAAGTTGATTTTAATAGCAGAATGAACTGAAACCAATGGAGGTCTGGAAGGTAGGAAAAACATTTTTAATTCACTGTTCCAGTAGTATGCTTTGGGAAATGATGTCAGTAACCCTACATGTATGAAAACTGAATATATTAGGCTGAAACATGCAAAATGGATGGCATGGTCCTTTAAGTAGAGAACTCAAAAGGAAACAGCGGGCAGAGTGAAAGGAAAGGAGGAGAAGAGGAGGAAGTGAGGAGAGGAGGAGCGTACTTGGGCGGCTTGAGGTCCCTGTGAATAAGAGCCTTTGGTTTCATGCCATGGAGGTACGCCACGCCCTGCGAGCACTGGAAACACCAGCTCATGGCATGGGAGGCAGTGTAATAAGGGAGGGGTTCAGCACCATGCAGCACTGTGGACGAGAGAGCACATCACAACACGCACAACACACACACGTACAACACACACGTCTGACAACCATGAACTCCACGAAGCTGAGAATTCACCGTTCAGCAACACGCCTCGGCTGAGGAGCATCAAAGTTGTGTAATGTGGATCTCAGGTGTGACTCTGACAGGTTCAGACTGTGGAGGAAACTGTGACTCATGAAGCACAACAGGAAGTCCCTGATTCTCAGCCTGATGTCCTGATAAAACTAATACGTGACACCGTAACCGCGTGGGAAAAGATGCTGGAATCAGTGATGTGAGAGGAAAACTGAGATGAACGGCCGATTCAGAGTGTGAAACCTCACGCATGCATGCATTACCAGAACGCTTTTATTTGAAATGCCTTCAACTGCACGTCTAAACCAGAGAATTTTACCTGGAACAAGGATTCTCTATAAAGCGCATGCAGCTGCCAAGCCTGAAAACAGCAAAGTGTCTAGTTCTTAGATGTCTTTTCTTTTTTTTTTTTTTTTTTTNTTTTTTTTTTTTTTTTTTGTATTGACCCCACACTTCTGTTCATAAATGTGTCCTCTTCACAAAATGGACTTAAAAGGTTTCAATGATCATCACTATTTTGGTCTAAAGAGAAGAAATAACTATAATATTAAAGACCATAAGAAATCGTAGCTTTGACTGACTGACAGTCGTGGGATAAATATGCTTGTTTTTTTTGTTTTTTTTAATTAAGTTTGGTGTATTACTTTTGAAAAAATGACAGAAAGACTGGAAAACAGCTCCATCTCCCAACGTTTACCAAAAGTCCTCCAAACAAGTAAAACTAACCAACTGTAGCAGCAAAAACATAACTTCCCTGGCAGAGGTAATAATTAAGGGCCAACTTAAATCTGAATGTATGAATGATAAATGTGTGAGTTTGTGATAACTCTGCAGTCTGGCAGAACCCAGCATCATTTATTCAGGTTAAAAAACACCTAATCAGTCTGAACTGCACGACTCTGACTTGTTTTCTTGCTACAAACCAAAGAGGAATATTTTTATGTCACCTGCATGAAGAAGTACAAATGTCTGAACATCTGTCTATAAAGGAAGAAATCTCTGTTTGTGGCACCAACATGTCTAGAATCCGGCATGTATGAAGCTGATATTGAGCAGGTTTGTTGCTCAGGTGCAGCGTCATGTGTGAAGTTGTTCAGATGAGCGGTTCTCAAATTGAGCTGTGCTGGTAAAAAGTAGTCCGCGCAACAGGATACGCTCCGGGTGCAGCGGCGGCATACGCTCCGCTCCACGGGCATAACAGCAGGCTGCGACGCACCATAAAGTCCGGTCCGGTTTGAACACGCACGGTTTGAACGGGCGCCACTAGTAACAACAAGAAAGCTGAACTGAACGTTCTCTGCAAGACTGTTTTTATTCCACAAAAGACAAAGTGGAATAATTGGCTATTCATTGGTAATATATCAGTAATGTTCTTTAGTTCAACATGGAGTCTCACCGTTGTACAATGACCCGCCTTCAGCGTATTCCATCACCAGACAGACCTGAGAGGAACAAAACACGTCAAAACACGTGTTACACGTGTTTTAAAACATGTGTTTTAACACGTTACATTCATGCTTTATTAGAAATATTATGATAGAAAAATCTCCACATACTGTGTGTAAAAGTGTATCCTTCAGTAGACAATAATTTAAATGATATGCAGAAGGAAAGATGCTGTGACAGCAGCTAATGGGAATTCTATGAAATAAAAAGAGGAAACTTACNATGCAGAAGGAAAGATGCTGTGACAGCAGCTAATGGGAATTCTATGAAATAAAAAGAGGAAACTTACTGGATTATTACAAGAGCCGTACAGCTTCACAATGTTGGCGTGATTCACGCGTGAAAGCTGCCTGAGCTAAAAAAAAAAAAAAAAAAAAAAAAAAAAAAAAAAAAAAAAAAAAAAAAAAAANATAATAATAATAATAGTAACGATAATAATACCTCAACAATAAATGCTTTCCTCTCTGATTCACTCTCAATGGTCTTGATTGCAACATCTTTG
This sequence comes from Lucifuga dentata, assembly GCA_014773175.1. Classification (NCBI taxonomy): domain Eukaryota; kingdom Metazoa; phylum Chordata; class Actinopteri; order Ophidiiformes; family Bythitidae; genus Lucifuga; species Lucifuga dentata. The sequence continues at coordinate 103,336 of VXCM01002700.1, forward strand.
CCTTTCCATTTGGCTTTGCACACAACTCCAAAAGCTCCTCTCCCCACCACCTGGAGAGCAAATTTAACAGCTTAAAAAGGGATCCTGGACTTTAACTCTCTGTAACAGCAACAACATTTCGTCTGTTTTTATGAGCTGTATGCTGGAGTATTTGTGAATGACAGGAGATAAGAACACATCCCAGAAATGATCAACTCTTACCTCCTCCACTTCAATATCCTCATAATTAATTTCTTCAAATGGATAACCGGGAGGCGTTTCCAGCATGTCGGCGGATGGTAACGACAGAGACATTACCGGCTAGCATCAGCTAGAAACTTACTAAAAAACACCACATAAACCCACACAAACCTTTAAACGGTGCTCATGAAGGCGCAGACATCGACTTGGTTTAAAAGACTTTCTTATTCGTAAGGTAAACTATATAGCTATCATTATTTGGCGACACGCAAAATAAAGTGCAAATTTCCATTTTAAAAAATCAGTTGTCACTAACTGTCAAACTAGCGCAGCAGCTAGCATAGCTTTCAGATAGCTGAAGTATTATGGTAAAGTTAGCTAAGTGGCTAGCAGCATAGCAGAGCTGTCGCTGCGGCTCGTTAGAAACGTGTCAGAAAACCTTGACAGCTGAAGTTTAGCTTGTCCGGATAAACAGATCCATGTTTCAGGACTATGACCACACTCTGATGTTAGCATATGACAGTCGGTGCTAAAATAAGCTAACTCTGCTCGAGGCCTGGCTGCTAACGCTAGCTAGCTGACAAGTATTAGCTTCATCATCCAACCCTTCGCAGTTGACTCGTCACCAGCGCCGGCTCTCTGGACATGGAGGAATTATCTTCTATTCATGTACAGAAAACGGGAGAACGAACCTCCGTTATTAAAAACATCCTTTCTCTATCTAATTAACAGCGAGACATAACTTTTTTTAACTCATCTAGCTGACTTGCTAGGTGTGTATTTTTATTCTCCGCAGGAGCAGCTGCATCAGGAAGCGTGTGCTCACTGCAATTGTGTCCCAAAGCAAAGGTTCCGGCCGGATCCAATAAACACGCGTGTTTGTTTTCCCTAATTACGGAAATATGAAAGGAGGTGACGTAATCAAACCACCACATCCTGTTTATTATGAATAAATAATGTCAAGTTGTTCCGTTCTTTTCTTTTTTCCCTTTTCTGTCAATTATTTAGTTTCTCTTCCATCTTTCCTAAACTATTTTGAACTTTCAAAGAAACTGCATATATGTCTAGGATGCTGCGCACATGCATGCATACGCACACACACACACACACACACTTGTTGGTTTGGATCTTTCTGAATCTTCTCTGAAGTTCAGAGGAAGTTCTGCTGACCTTTGATTTAAGAATGCAAGTGAGACCCTCCGTAATCAGGCAGATAACACTTTTGTAAAGTTAAAATTACATTTGTGAGGAGGGATGTTATATAAACGCAGCGTTTGATGAATGCTAATTACATGCTCTGCTCATAGGGAGTAATAAAGTGGGTTCCCAGCGGATGCTTTCCAAACCACCAGGCAAGCACAACTCATACTAATGAGCATGAACTAATTTGTTGATATTGAACAGAGGGTTGTTAATAGCAGGAGCCATCCCTCTCCCCTGAAATAATTATTAGAATCGCTCATTTCAAAGGTGATTTAAGTGCTCTCACCTGGCAGTTTTTGGGCCTACCTGTGCTGGCATGTGGTCTGGAGTCCATGGTGGTCAACAGGAGGCTCCATGTTTGTTTCCTGTCAAATTCTCTGAGGAGTCAGACTTGATCAGCTTCTGCTGAATTTCATTGCTTGTGTCATTGCAGCCGTGTGGCATCAATGAATATCATCCTGTCATGCCAACGTGAGAGTTTACAGCTGAGATGTCACGTAACGTGTCAGCTTTCACCGTGCCTTTATGGTGCATTCAGGAGCTCCTGACACGGGACACACAAACCCATCCTGTAAATCCTGCCACCCTGATGTCTCCTGCACTGCAGAGGTCAGTGTGTTATGTGCTCTAATGGCCACAGGGTGGTGCTGTTGCACTTCAAACAGCTCTCTCTCTCTCTCTCTCTCTCTCTCTCTCTCTCTCCTGAGCCTGATAGTGATCAGTCAGTTACCTCTTTCTCCAGTTATATAAGGCCGGTATATTTCATCTGTGTTCGCAGCTCTATACACAGGATTTTCTCACAATTACAATGCGTTCATTTATATTCTAATGTCAGCATCAGCACTCTCCTACATGGGAAATAATCTGTTTCCTCCACTAAGTCGTATGATTGATTACGGAGCACTTGTGCAGCTGATGAACATTTGTCTTGTGTTTATGGCTTTTAAGTGCCACCGGCACTCCAGGTTTGCATTATGGATATCTCTGTCCCCAATAAGACGTACATTGTTTAATTAGAGTGGAGGAAAAAAAGGCCGCTGTTTGCAAATATTCACCCAAATCATTTTCTATAAGTGGAACAACTCCCACGGCTGCACCCTGACAAGCAAACAGTGCAGACGCTGGGGACCGCTGCACAGTCATTTTGCAAAATCATTTTAACTTTATCTAAATGCTCCATTCACTTACGCTGAATTTATTTGACAGACGAAATACATCACCTGAAAAATAATCCCACAGGCTAATTAGTATGAGTCTGAGGAAGTGTTTCTGCAGCTTTGCAGCAGCTGAACACCCCACAGAGTTACGCCATGAATCAAAGAGCTGCACCTAAAAGAAAGCTTTCATTCCTGCAGAAGGAGCCGGAAAGGCTGAAGTGCTGCGTTCAAAGACCAGCTACGATTCACGCCTTATTTGGCTGAGCTGATCTGAATCAGACGGCGGACGTGTCCACAGGTGACAGAGCTGCTGGTGGCGCACACACTCCACACACACACACACACACACACACACACACACACACCCAGTGTGCGTGTGTGTGTGTGTGTGTGAGACCTTTCTGCCTGGTTCCACGCTCAGATTCATCAGATTTGATAAGTGGCTCAGAGAGTGAAAGGAGTGCACACGGCAGCCCTGATCTGCATCACCCCACCCACNCCACCATACCCCACCCACCCCCACCAAGAGGTCTGTGATAAGGCCTCCATTGTCTCTCATTTGGGATCATTTATCCACCCAGGCGTAAATGGAGTATAACTGAGGGGAGTGGTTGACCTTTTCATTTTTAGCACTAATGCTACCTTTAGGGTGATTTTTAGCACAATCTGTTTTGTTTGGGTGGGTGGATGGGGGGGGCTTTTTGTTTATCTTGTGACTTGTTGGCTATTTAATATTTTAGGCTAAAATCTCAAGGTAAAAATAACGAGGTAGAAATATTGCTCTCAGCTGCCCTACATTTTTATTACTTTCAGCTATTGGATTTACTTTTATTAAGAAAGTTAAATGTCTGGAGGCAAACGAAGCGTTCTGATGTCGCAGATGTAGCCGTAACATTTCATGGTGTTTCTTCTCTAAAATCTCAACGGTACAGAAACACTTCTGAAGAGTTCTCAGGCAAAATTTGTGTCCCTCAAAGGTCACGGAGCTATTTCTGACTAAAGTATTCATTGTCTGTGGGAAGTAAAAGTATCAAAAACACTCGAGTACTAGTAAAAACTACTGCATTCAAAGTAAAGTATTAAATCATGTATGTACTGGTGTGTAATATCTGCTTTGATGATGCTGCTGAGTAGAAGTATTTTTATGTGAGTATTTTAAATAAATACTACCGCGTACACATTACGCTACTGAAAACCATTTCCCAAAACATAAAACCATATTTTAGTTTTTGTGTTATTTTGCCAAATACCTGAATCTTTCAAAATCAAATATTCAGATGATAAAGTACAAATACCTCAAAACTGTACTTAAGTACTTGAGTACAGTTTTTAGCTCGTCTGAAGCTGAGAATAACCATTATCAGGCTTTGTTTGTTTTCCTGTCGTACATTGTTTTGCATTTAGCTCAGCACATAAGTATAAATATGTTTTCATGGAATCAATCATATTTAAACAAATTCCTAGAAGTCCTGGATAGCATCAGGAGTTGTAGATTAGTTCTCCAAAAAGCTCTCATGGGATCCATCTTGGTAAACACCACATTTCATCCGGAGCCGCCGGCCTGACAGACCCGTCTGCGGCTTTGGAGTCTCTCATTACGGAGCCGATCGGCGGCGTGGGGCGTTTAAAGGCTCCGTGTTGGTATTGGAAACATGAGAGGTTATCGCAGGACTCAGAGAGCTTCTGCTCACTGCAGAAATGAAGTCCAAACTGCTGCCACGGCGCTCCCGATAAGAGTAATTTATCACACGTATCGCACTTCACTTCACCAGAACAACGCAGAACCAGAACGTTTCTTTGGCAGCGACGGCATTTGGAAGTCGGACACCAGCGTCAGACTTTACTGACGACCTGAAGAATATGCTTTTCTCATTTATCCCATAATACCTGTCATCAACTACGCATGTAAAATGTGTCCAGACTGCAACAGTCAAAGCTGAATCAGCACGCTCAGTCATAAAACGCAGCATAGAACTAAAGGACCATACCACCCATTTAGCAGGTTTGAGCCTAATATATTCAGTTTTCATACATGTAATGTTACTGACAATCATTTCCCAAAGGATAAAACCGTATTTCAGCTTTCCTGATATTTTGCTAAATCTCTTAATCTTTCAAAATCAAATATTCAAGCGATACACCCACCTTAAAAATCCATGTTTCTCCTGCTAATAGTTACGCAACAACTAACAACTAATAATTTAATGAACTGAAACCAATGGAGGTCTGGAAGGTAGGAAAAACATTTTTAATTCACCGTTTCAGTAGTATGCTTTGGGAAATGATTGTCAGTAACATTACATGTATGAAAATTAAATATATTAGGCTCAAACATGCAAAATGGGTGGAATGGTCCTTTAATGTGCTGATTCAGCCACTTCCTCTCATAAACGCCATTTTAGTTTTTTTTAGTGTTTTAGGTTTTTAGCGTCATCAAACACACCAACCTGTTTCAGTCTGATGATAAACTTCATCAGTAGGAAAATCTGGACAATATCGTAAACTGTATTTGCCCCAAAATGTGTAGTGATCAATATCTTTGATATTTAAAGGACCACACTGGTGATTTTGCATGTTTAATCCAATAAATACACGTTATGTTATGCTGACAGCCATTTTCCAAAAAATCTGTTTTGTCGTTTTACCAAATCCCCAAACATTTCAAAATCAAACATTTGGGTGAAACAGCCACCTTCAGTTTAATGTTTTGTCTGCTAACATGCAGAGACACATTTTCTTTCATGTAGCTCCATGATGGATCAGTTCAATTAAGTAACCGCCAAACAAATAATAATGTTTTATAGTTTACTGGAATGAACTGAAACCAACAACAGTCTGGAAACATGGAAAAACAATTCTAATATTTATTGCTCCAGCCAGTATTTTTTTTTTTTTTTTTTNTTTTTTTTTTTTTTTTTTAATAGTTGGCAGTTGTGTCAGCTGGTAGTAGTTATTGAGTCAAACATGCAAAATCACCAGTATGGTCCTTTAAATGACATCCTCCCTGTAGTACCTCAGGTCAATTTAGATCTAGCTCTACAGACTGTAAACAGGATGTGCAAAGGAAAAAAAGCTAATAATAATAATAGTAATAATAATATCAGTTTTTCTTCTTCTGTGGTGGCTCAGCCAGGGTCAGCAGACTGCGGCTGTGATAGCGTGTGCGGCGGCGAGCGTCAAAGCGTGTGGAGGCGAGGATAAGAACGGTATCAGAGAATCCAGAGGTCAGGCAGGATCGAAGGTGCTGCTGTTCTGTGTGATTATTCCTCCTGTATCTGCAGGACTCCTTTTGGAGGTGATAAGAGACAGCAGGAGAAAGTCACAGAGCGAGAGAAGAGTCTGAGAGCTTCTCCTCTCAGGCTGAAGAAATCGTTACAACGCAGGAACTAATTTCTTTTCAGCGCCGTCGGGTCAGATGTTCAACCTTCCAGGGATTTAGGGGATTAAGGCCAAACCTGAGCGCCGCTGCAGCACCTGATGCTGCAGGAGCTCTCAGGTGTTACAGGTACGCAGCACAGGTAACGCCGGCTCTGTCTGCTACAGATAAACTGGACCTGCTGACGTCTTTCCTCCACCAAGGAGGTCATGTGATCACCGGCGTCCATTTGTTTGTTTGTTAGCAGATTATCTTGAAAAGTTATGGAAGGATTTGGATGAAAATTGGGGGATAGATATGCGAACGAGAGAGGGATGGAGACGTGTGTGGCAGTGTGCGGAGCGGGTGATGTTAGCAATGGTAGCAGAGCCACGTTAACATAACAGCTGTAACATTACGTCCACGTTACCATAACAGCTGGAACGGCTGTTACAGCTGTTGAAGTTACATAGTTTAACTGATCCAACGCAGAACTACATGCAAGAAAATGTACGTCTACGCCAGGAAATATAGTTCCAGGAGAAGACGGCTTTTACAGAGAAATTACAAACGGTTGTACCTTCCAGATGGAAATGATTGTCGGTAACGTAATGTGTATGAAAATTGTATATTTTAGGTTCAAACATGCAAAATTGACGGTATGATCCTTTAATGTTTTGGAAAAGTTAGCAATACCGTAACATGTATGCAGGTAATATTTATTGGGCTCAAACATGAAAAAAAAAATGGTATAGTCCTTTAATCTTTCTTGATAATCACATTACAACCTAATTCTAAAAAATAAATATTCTAAAGCAAAATTATAATTATATGTATAAGAACAAACACCGTATCTGAAACTCCTAAATAAACGAAAGTGATTTGTTGGTGTGAATTCAGCTGAAACGTGGCTCAGACGGGCGCGAGAGGAGCTGAAGGAGTGTTTCCGTGCCGTTTATCTCCACACGGCTCCTCAGCAGCCTGGTGGCAGCTGCCGTGTTGCTGCAGCTCGGCGCCACTGATGAACTGTGACAGCTGATGTCTGAACACGCAGTCACAGAAAGTACCAGTAATGAGGAATCTGCTGCCATCAGACCTCAGATTAACTCCTTCCTCCGCCCGGCCGGCCCTCACCGGCTCCGTGTGCCGGTGGCTGTCACGTGGTGGTTATTCTGAGATCATCTTCAGTTTGTTTTCTACACGTGTGTCTGTGTGCATGTGTGTGTGAGCCCTGCTAACGTGTTAAAATGCAGCTCTACACATACAGCTTCATAAAAACACAGAATCTGGCTTTGAACCTACTTTTGGCTGCTTATAATGGATGAAACAGCCCAAAGCCACGTGGTGCTGCTTTAAAGGACCATACCAGTGGTTTTGCATGTTTGAAACAATTAAAAATTATACATAAATAAGCAAAGAAGGCTCTTGCTCTTCTTCTCATTCAGAGAAGAAAAGCTAAAAAACGGTGAATGTTGAATCACCGTTAATTAATTAATTAATTTATTTATTTTTTCTGTCTGCATATATAGTTGTGGTATATGCCGAGATTGGCACAACCATTTTTTATATATATGCAATTTAATCTAGCAACAGACAGATAATACTGTATATAGTGCGTAGGTGAGTGTGAGTGAGTGTGTGACCTTCACCGGCCCTCCTTGACCAACCTATTACGCTTTATTTAAAACTAACAAACAATTTCTATCAAGGAGGGCTAAACACCTGAACAACAACACAAAGACAAAAACACACAGACGAGTAGTGACAGTAATAACCAGTAATAACCAGTAATAACCAGTAATAACCAGTGTAGTGGTTTAATCTGTAAAACACTAAAGAGGCTAAAAACCTACGACAAAAGACAAAAAACAACACATAAACAAGCAGTAACAGCAATAAACAGTCTACGTATTTAGATTGTGAAGTTCCATGCACCAAATCCTGATCCCCCTGAGAACACCCAGCACTAAGTGGTGGTGACGGCCTCAAACACTGGTCCAGCAACCTCAGAGACCCAGATCACGGCTTAAGATCGGATCGCAATAGTAGCTGGTGTGTCGGGCCGGGACCTAAACACAGAACCTGACCATAGTACGGGGACCCCTCTGAGCCCGACAGAAGCTACACGGCCGGGCGGGACACCCCAGATGGAAAGACACCCAGGATGCAGAGCTCCGGGGGGACAGAGGAGAACCAGGACAACGGACGAGCCCAGGAGCCAGGAAGGGCACCACATGCACCACCGGAGCAGATAAGCAGACCACCGGAAGAGCAGGCCAGGCCACACCCCAAAGCACACCCCCAGACCCCCCCCACAGAAGCATAAGAGGCGCCCCCAGGCCCAGGGGGAAGGGTGTGGGGCGCCGGCAGCGGCCCACTGGGAGGGCCCCAGCCCCGCACCACACGGGCCACAACACCACAGGGGTAGAATGCCAGC